>KZ067566.1:33072-52030 GCA_002091845.1 Anopheles cracens | reverse complement strand
GAAAATGAATGAAATCCTTTGCCCGAAAAGCCGATGGATTGGATCGATCGAAACTGGTCGATTAGTTTACATTAACGGGTATCATTTGCAAAAGCTTCGGCAACCGGGTTTCGATGGCTGTTGGGGAGAGGGAATGTATTGAAAAAGCAGTTCGGTTGCAAAACACTTTGCAGTCAATTGTAACGAGTTGAATGTAGTGTTGGTTTCAGCAAAAAAAAAAAATTATATTTATAATTTATCTTATATTAAATTAGTTAAAACATTCAAAATTTCAGTCACATTTATTGCGAAATTTGTTCTTTTTTAGCGAATTCGAAATTTTGTGACATTTTGGGTTTTGTCAATTAACTAGGATTTAGTTGTATTTAATGTTTGTATAATGTTTAAGTTAAATATTTGATTTATTATTTATTTCAATTTAACAAACTTTTCGTTAATAATAATCGACAAAATCGTCGACAGGCAAGAGTAGGGATATTAATAGTGTTGAGCTTAAGAAAGTTATACAAGAGAAAGAACATCAAACTTAAACAGTTTATGAGATTTTAAACGATAAATTTAGATTTAAATTAAGAATTATACCAAAGTTTATCATAAGCAACTATGTTTGGCACGTTCTGCATGATTCTTTACATCTACAAATTGTATCAGTGTGCTCGAAAAACAGAAACCCTACATCGTAACGCAGAACCCCGTGAACAGGCTCCTTCTCAGCTTAACCCCCGCGCTACGCACGGCTGCGATTGCGGTAAGAAATATATGGAGTTTGAAATTGAATTCAGCTGCAGTAAGAGCTAATTGAAATCGATCAGCAAAGGAGCCCGACCAACGCTCAATTTCCATCGCTAATCCCGTTGTGCAATAGCAGTTTGATTTGATTCCACGAGGACCGTGCCTGCGTGCCCTTACAGTCCGGGTCCCACTAAGTCATCCATTGCCCCCCGGGCGGGGCGTTTGTGCAACCCGGTCGGGTAAATTTGATTACCGACATTACCGACTCGGAATCGAATTAGTATCGAATTTCCGGCACATCGGGGTAACACCTACACCTGTTTGGCTCGGCTTCGGCTGCATCCCATCGGTGCGCGGCTCGTTTAAGTGAAGCAGGCGCGTTTGCAAGATAAGCAAATGAAGCGTTAAACAAGCAAGTCAACAGTAACATCCTGCCGATGGGTGGGATGTACCGACGCGAGGGAAAGCTCGTTCCGTTCGGCCGCTGCTCAGCTGAGGTCGCGGGAAAAATGCTTTCACGTGAGCCAATTGCAACAGTGTAAGGCCCCCGTCCGCTGTTTGCCGTGAGATGAATTCATTGAAGAATTAATTACGTCCCAATTCGGCGATACTTTCTAGGGAGCGTAAGGGCACTCGAAACCCATCTGTCAGCTTTACTCAGGTAAAGCTAGCAAACGGTAGCAAACGTATGCAACGTATCCTGCTTGGAACCGCTGCAATCGCCCGTTTTTTTCCATGAATGAACCTCTTTCCGAACCGGTTTTGCGGTCAAGGATAGCAATCGCTGCTTCCACATGAATGAACCGGACACCTTCTGGTGCGTGCGTATGGGAGAATCCACATTAATGAAGCACACGGTTCGCATCTTCATCTCTTACTTTTCCCCTTCCCAGTTTTTTTTTCGAATGAAGAGACGAATCACACGGAATGAATGAAATTAATCGACTGCATTGATTATAAATCCCACGGTGAAACAAAACAAACGTCGTCCCTGGGACGCAAACCTGAAATTTTCGGCGCCCGTCCCGCCGTAGTGAATGTTTTGTAACGCTCGAGGACCGTTTTTTTTTTTGAAAGCAGGAAAAAATATACCGGTTGCGAAGCATAAATTAAAGCCCCGTCGATACTACCACCGCTTTACGGTGGTTTACGTTTCAGGCTGTTTCAGGCTGGCGGGTGTGCGAGATGGGATATATTTCATTCATTATCGAACCGCTGCTAGGCTGCGTGGAGCAGTGATAAGATTCGCCAGCGTTGTCGCCTAAACCCGGCCCAAAAGAGGCTAATATGCAAATCGGAACGTCCACGGAGCACGGATGAAAAATGAGATACATATAATTAAATGGGCCTAGCAGTGGGAAGCCATATTTTTAGTTATTTGCCATATTTTAGTTTTTTAGTTTTATAGCCATATTTTTAGTGGGAGTTTAACATATTTTAGTTATTTATATATCTCACAGAGCGGCGGTTCGGCTGCGAAATCTTTCCGCTTGAGGGTTGCCTCTTGCATTGCTCGGTCCTCGGTCGGGCGCTGTCGACTTTCCGTGCCCGTAGACGTCATTCCACATTTCGCAGCGTATCAATTTTCATTGTGATAAATCTATAAATATTGGATCATCTGACAATATTGATGACAGTTTTCTGCACCGGCGCGTTTCGTCCTTGTTTCGTTTATGCAAAACTCTTTCACTGCTGCAACACCAAAACAAAACAAAAAAGAATCATACCGAACCAAATGTCTTCAACCGGTGTCAGGCGAATTCGTCGGTTTCGGCGGAACCCGATCCAAAAGACACCGAGCAGCACAACTGTCAAAAAGAAAAGGATCTAGCACTAAAATGGCTGCTGCTGCTGGTGGTGGTGGTGCCGCCTGGAGATCAAAAATTCTCTTGGACAGCCCAGCAACACTTTCCAATCAGCTTCGGCGTGCGTTTCGGTTTGTTTGGGCTGCTAACCGAACGCTGCAGATTCTCTTTTTTCCCTCTATAAACGTCACTGGCTGGTTCGGCGGTGGCGTGCTGGAAGAAAAATGGAATAAAAGTTGCGAATGAATAAACTCGACCAGGGGGAGATCGGAAACGAGAAATGAATCCAAATCCATTTTGTATCGCTTTCCTGCTTCAATTTATCATATATTGGACGAAACGGGTGGAACGGGTGGCTGGGTTTTTCTTTTTTCCACCATCGACAGCACATTGAAGTGTGTGTGTGTGTGAGTGTGTGTTTTCTTCTTTTTTCTACTACGAGCTGTGCATTTCACCCAGCGTCTCGCTTTCATTCTGATTCATTTTTATCTGGCAGAGTTTTTCACGACCATTTCTGGCGTGTGATCGTTTGTTTTTTTGTTTGTTTCGTTGGTTGCATTGGTTTTGGGCAGCGAGAAAAACGTCGAGGGAAAAACTCGCTCCTTCGCGGGCAGCAGCGCCTGTGGAAGTCCGTTCGGCACCAGGAGCGCAACTTTTTCGCGTGGATTTGATTTTTTGCCTTTCGACGACTCCACAACCTAAAAAGGGGGCGTGAAAGGTGCTGGGAGCGAGTCGCGCATCCTTTTTCGCCAGGACACTTCGGGCGAGCGGGGCGGGGGGGGGGGGGGGGGGGGTTGGGGGGTTTTTTACGAGCTTCGCCACCGTGCGCATATCATTCGTCCGGTGTATGACCTTTTTGGAGAGCTTAGTGCTTTTTAGTGCTGCCATTTTCAGGGCTTTTTTGCGATTCGGTTGTGTGTGTGTGTGTTTTTTTGTTGCTTCGCTTCATTCCACTTTCTCTGCTGTTGGTTGCTTTTTTCTTTCACGTCCACACCACTTTGCTAGCGCGCACTTGTGAGTTTGGCCGTCAGCTGAGGTCGGCTAAGTTTGTCCCTAGTTAGACACGCTTAAAGTTTCCAGTTGGGAATAGGCAAGCACAAAAAGTCGCTTCGTTTTTTTTACCCTCTCAAGTCTTAATAAATCCCTTTTTGTTTTATTTTTACATGCCCACCACTAACGGTGGGGCCAGGGAGAAGAGCGAAATGGCCAGAAAAAAGACATACGTCACCAGGAACGCTCATCGGGATCGGTGTGCGGGATGAAAACGTATATACTTATCGCTCTAGAGCCCGAAATGCAAATTGAAATGGCCACGCAACGCAAAGCTTCCGCTAACGGAAAGCTTTTACGGAAACACGCAGCCTTGGTGTCCTTTCGGTCCGCGCGCACTCACACGCACACACACATACAGGTCGCAGCAGTTTCCAATCTATTCCGTGGATTATTTTCATAATATTTCCCGTTTAATATTCATTTGGAGTGAGTGCGAAAGTCTCTTATAGGGGGGTTTGGGGGGGTGGGGGGGGGGGGGGGGGGAGGGGGGGGGGGGGGGGGGGGGGGGGGGGGGGGGGGGGCGGGGGGCGGGGGGGGGGGGGGGGGGGGGGGGGGGGGGGGGGGGGAGGGTGTTCTGGGTGCTTTTTTACGAGCTTCGCCACCGTGCGCATATCATTCGTCCGGTGTATGACCTTTTTGGAGAGCTTAGTGCTTTTTAGTGCTGCCATTTTCAGGGCTTTTTTGCGATTCGGTTGTGTGTGTGTGTGTTTTTTTGTTGCTTCGCTTCATTCCACTTTCTCTGCTGTTGGTTGCTTTTTTCTTTCACGTCCACACCACTTTGCTAGCGCGCACTTGTGAGTTTGGCCGTCAGCTGAGGTCGGCTAAGTTTGTCCCTAGTTAGACACGCTTAAAGTTTCCAGTTGGGAATAGGCAAGCACAAAAAGTCGCTTCGTTTTTTTTACCCTCTCAAGTCTTAATAAATCCCTTTTTGTTTTATTTTTACATGCCCACCACTAACGGTGGGGCCAGGGAGAAGAGCGAAATGGCCAGAAAAAAGACATACGTCACCAGGAACGCTCATCGGGATCGGTGTGCGGGATGAAAACGTATATACTTATCGCTCTAGAGCCCGAAATGCAAATTGAAATGGCCACGCAACGCAAAGCTTCCGCTAACGGAAAGCTTTTACGGAAACACGCAGCCTTGGTGTCCTTTCGGTCCGCGCGCACTCACACGCACACACACATACAGGTCGCAGCAGTTTCCAATCTATTCCGTGGATTATTTTCATAATATTTCCCGTTTAATATTCATTTGGAGTGAGTGCGAAAGTCTCTTATTCAAATGCGATAGGTGCTGCTGCTGCTACTGCTGCTGCAGGTAAACCCTGAAGAAAGGATGTGCTTTAGAGCTATTTTTCTATTCGCGGAGTGTCACATTTGCCGGCTCCCTCCTTCGCACCGGTGAAAGATAGATTGGCGCGGAGGGGCGCTGGAGTTCAACCGAAAATTTTCACAAGAAACTCGTTTGCACTTTCGTTCGCTTATCGTGGTTTTGCTTGGTCGGGGATGGGGGTGGAAAAATGGAACATGGCGTGAACAGAAATGGAGAAGCAAAACCTGAGCATGCTGCTTCCACTCTCACAACCCGTTTTTTTTGTTGTTGTTGCTACCACTCCGCTGAAAAACCGGCGGCTAGAAAATCCTTAGAAGGATAGAAAGCAATTTTCAGATAATTGTGAAATCGTTATTCGCTTTGACGTGTTCCTTTTTTTTCACGTCGGGTTTTTATTTTTCACCTTCCTTCTTTCCACACGAATCAAGCAATCCCTTTGGCCGGGATGGAATTGCTGCCGGTGTGCATATCTTTCCCGTGTGCGATAGATTTGTGAAAATGAATGGAAAAAAGGCGAAGGTCTTGCTAGGAACTCATTCTGGCATACATTCGATTTTCTTTGGCCGCCGTTTTCCACGTGGTTCTTTTCTCTTTTTGCTATCACCACACAGACTCCCCCCAAGACACACACACACGTTCACGTCCTTCCTGACAGTTCCGGGTGCCATCGTAACACCGTCATTTAGCGTTGTCACGTGGCTATGTGGCATGAGCCGGCGGTTGAAACCCGCAGGAAGTCGGTGTCGGCGGGCGGACATGGCTATGGATCAGGTTTTCTGAGAAGGATTTTTACCACCCCACCTCGGTCGCACCCGTTGTTCCAGGCGAATTTTCTTCCACATCGCTCCGCAAACGGGTGCTGGATTTGCCTGCGATAGTGGGCCCGGTGGAGAGCGAGGATAAGATAAACCCGTCCGGTTGCTGGCCCAAAGCCCCGGGAGCGGTTTGCGGATGAGAAATTGGTGGGCGGATCAACATGGTGCCCGGGATAAAGGATTTTCCAATCGATTTCTAATGATTATTTAAGTACTGGTGTGGATTGTGTCGTGCAGATGTTGGGTGGGGTGGTGGTGCCATCGAGCGTTTCGTTGTGATGGTGATACTTTTTTCTATTATCTCTTATTTCTTGGTGCGGGCTAAAGGGGATTTGACGTGGAAAGAACGAATTCCCATCGCATTTATCTAATGAGTGCTGTGTGGAGCGGTTCGAAGCCATACGTTTGTCGGGTGGGAAATTATTGATGCAGAGAAAATTACATACTCAACATGCACACCGACATGTCGTTGGCGACTCGATTCGAACGATATCTCTAATTTCCCAGATGTTTTTCAAACAAGTTTTTGAAGTGACGTTGGAAAATTGTATCGACTTTTATATGATCACAATTTTTATTTTACACCATCGCATCTCTAATCGTATCTCATTTTTGTTTTCTCTTCCCAGCTCCGCCGTCGTCGATCGAGATCCAGGGCTACAGCCGGAACGCGAAGGTGGAAGTCCGGGAGGGACAGGATCTCACGCTGACCTGCGTAGTGTCAAATGCGAAACCGGTCGCCCAGATCGTGTGGTACCGGGGCAAAACGGAGTACAAATCGGGTAAGCGCTCGGGGAAGGAAAAAAAGCAAATACATTACAGGTTCCAGGTTTGCATTTCCCGGAGCCTGAATTCTTTTCACGCGCCTGCCTTCTTCAAAGACCTCGAAATGGGTCAACATCCGTTCCGATTGCGAAGTCGTTTAGAGAACCTTCGGGTCAATGGGGGGCAGTGCTATCTCCAGCTCGGGAATGGTTTCCGGTGTTGCGTTTATCGGAAATATGATCTCGAATGACACAAGCACGTTTTACTGTCCGTACACTGTAAGCTCGACGCGCTTTTATGTTTCGATTCGGTCCGATTGACCACACATATTGAATCTACAGTGCTCGTCGAAATTAAATGTTCCATATGCAACACTCTCGGAACATCCGTAGAATCATGCTGTCGATGTCAAATTCTTCCAACAAAGATGTCAATAATTGTATAAAAATTGTCCTAATAATGAGGCCAATTAAATAATTGAATTTATTTATTTTCCTTGCGATTGAAGTCTTGATTGTTAGTTTCATTGAGAACCATTTGAACATTTTTCGACTTTTTTCCATACATCACTAAAACCATAGTCCTTGTTTTCAACAAAGTTTAAGGAATATGTGCATTATCTTAGTTCCGAGGGACCTCGGTAAGAACGAAAATAGTTCCAAACAAAATCTTCCATTCCATTTCATTCTAAACAAAATCTGTAGGAATTCTCTAGTGTATAAACATATTTAAAACTGTTTATGAAATCATTTAATAACTGTTCGGGTATTTATGTATACAAAGAATTTAAGAACGTGAGAGACGTTTGGAGAGAATACAATGTTATAGTGATTGTTGTGCACTCAACTTTAGCTTATCTCCCATCCCAACCATCCATAGTAGAACTATTCAGAGTAGCTATCACTGTTCTAAAAACAGTGTATGGGACAGAAATTATGATTCTATAAGCGTCAGCCTGATATCTTTGTGGCAGTTGTTTGACTTTATCAGGCCCTGTTCATTCGAAAGCACAAACAATATACTTTCGACACATTTCCTGCTGTGTTCCGAGTGGCCTCATCGGCAATCACCCATTACGGATGGACCCAACCGCAACCGGAAATGCAGAATGCTTTCGTTCTCGTTTGCCTCTCGCTAAACAACTTCGTAGAACGGGGTTCGCAAAAAAAAACACTATTGCACTATTGAGAATAAATTCAACTTTAACGGCACGCACAGATTATTAGGGGAAAGAGCGACGGTTCGGCCCATTCTGCTCCCCCTATCGACACCATATTACAGGGTCAAACATGGGTTCGGGATTCGGGCGCGTGGGGTCGGGCAGCGCTGTTATGGAAATTTTTCGGTCACCGTCACAGACACATTCCTTCCGATCGGGCGATGGGTACAAGAGCACACCGAACACACTGGGCCGAAACGCGCACACGGTGCTTATTCGTCGGTGCTTTCGGGGTGATACCGCTGATCAAAATCATCCTGACAACTGGCGGGGGCCGCCATCCGGCCCGGCCGCTTTCGGCGCGGGCTGAACCCGGCCAAAGGGAGAATGCGGTCAGCATCGCAATAAATAACGGTAATATATTCGGAGGAAATGGCACACAGGAAGCCCGGGCCGAGGACCGTGGCGAGTAAGATGTTCCGAAACATCGCACCAGTGCTGGATGCTGGAGCTGGACCTGCAGGTTTCTGCGGTCGATGAAGTTGGTAAATGTCACTAAATAAATTATACAGTTCGTTTTCGTTTTTCTTTTTTCCTCGTGAGCTCGTGTTTTGTTATCAGCGTGTGTGCGCGCCGTGTGTGTGTGTGTGGGCGTAGGTTATTGTTTGTTCCGAACCCGGGGCGGATGTTCCGGGAAACTAACGCCAATCACACGCACGAGACCCGAGACCGCAATGGGATAGATCGAGCCGAGGAAAACACCTTGACACACGGTTGTCTGACGGGGGCACACTCGAAGTCTCCGGACATGGCTTTGGTAATGCGAGTATTGTTTATTCGCCGGGTTTTTTTTTCTCATCAAAGACAAACTATGGTGAGGAATGTGAAAATTGTTTACCGACTGTGAGTGTATGTGCTTTCTTGAAAATTCTTGACTGAATGTCTACACGCCAGTATAAACACTGGCTGATGAGGTAGGAGTGGTGCTCACCGGCACCGGCAGCGGGTCTCCATGTGCCGGAGCATCCTTTCGTGTCGTTTGCAGCGTTCGAGCGAACGTGCGTCCCTCTTCAAAGGGGACATTTTTCAAGGGTTCTGTTTTTAGCCCTAACTGCCGCCCTCCTTCATACAGAAACTTCACGCCAGATGGACATAAGCTCCTCTTCGGTGTGGATATTTTTTTTTCGTTCTCCCGGTTCTGCCCTATTTGTACACCTTCCGAAACCGTGTCGGTTGCACGACTCCACAGAAGCAGTAGCAGCAGCAGCCGGACGAAAAATGAGCAAACAAAATAAATTGAAGTCCCTGCTCCGGTACATTTTTCATCACTTTTTTGACATTCGCCAGTGTCCGCGCGGGCCACCGCGTGGGTTCGTGTGCCTTCCAAGTTCGCCTGCCAGGTTCCGCCCGCTGCGCAGCATGAAGTCGGTTTCTAGCGGAACCCGTTTCGCGCGGGGTGGAAACTTTCGGCGGAACAAAAAATAAGGGACAGCTGGCTCTCCGGACCGTTTTGTCCGGGGTGGCATTAAAAGGATTTTCTTTTACTAAACTGCCATAAGCTTTTCTTAATCGTTTAAAGACATTCGGGGACGCGGACGCGGTTGCTCTTTTGTTTGCGACAGCAATGTGACAGGAACGTTTTGTTCATTTTCTATTTGTGCTTCTATTTCTTGTTGAAAGTTTTTTTTTCCGTGTGGGTATGTTGGCGTTCGGTTGTAACTACTTTTAAGTTGAGACTATTGACTCGCTTCGGTGAGGTGAAAGAGAGTTTTTCCGCGTGACAAACGTCCGGATCACTATTGTCAGGATGAAGTACTGAGCAAACGCGAAGGGCCGTTTTTCAGCCTCCCCCAAGTCGACATATGAAATGTTTGCACAAGAGTCAATTCCACAAAGCGTGCACTAGACGATGCAGGAAGAAAAATACTCTCGCAATCGTGCAGGAAATGGACCGTACTCTGGAGGGAGAGAGGGAAACAAAGCGAAGCGTAATTCAAGACCGTTTGCAGTACTCGAGGTGACAATCGGAGACCGTTTCTGCCGAACGAAACCTATCTCTCCACGCCGATGTCTGTTGATAGATGGTCGCACTTAAAAGGGTTCAAGCGATTTCAATTTCTGGTGAACGGCCTGGGACATCCCGGGGAGGATCTTACCACGCCAGGGGCGGCATGGATGCTGGCCAACCTCTCATGTTGATAGTCGCACATGCTTGCACGGCTCGCCGGCTCGCAGACTCGAAAGGCCAAACCTAAATGATCAAAAATGGTCACACATTTTCAATCTCACCCGGGGTGATCTGGGCAGATGGAGTGACACAGGAATTCTTTTTCCCGACACGAAAACCTCGGGGACATCATTCTTGTTTCGTACTTCGTTCTCCATTCGCCACCGGGCGTGAGCGCGTTCCGATGCGCTCCATTTTGTGTGATATGGTGATGACAAATTGTTATCCTCGCCCGTTTTCACCACCCTGCAGACCTTGCGCCCGGAATCCTATTTTCATAAACAAATTTGTCACGGATTGTCCAGCGTGTCCACGGATCCGGTCCAGCCGAAGCGTGTGCTGTGTGCGGGAGTGTATGTGTATGCGCAATCGAGACGAAAACATCTCATATCCATTTTCCACGCGCCGGGGATGGGAAAGGTTTTTTTTTCGTTTTCATATTCGCTGATTGGGTTGGGTTTCTTTCGCTCTCTCTCGCTCTCTCTCTCTCTCTCTCACTCGACTCCACATGTGCTGAGTTTGTTCTCTTTTTCCCGATACATTCCCTTCACGCCACTTTCCATTGCAAAATGGAAATTGCTAATGGATTCTGCTCTGAGCGACTTTGTTATGGCCAATACAATGCAGCTTTACCGAGCAATTCTGTTTCTATGGCAGAGATTAGATCGATAGAATGTCGTTTGGGTATAAAAAGACGATTGAACTCGGTTTTCACGAGAACATTTGTTTTGAAGTATATGCTACAAAAAATTCGTTGTTGTTACCGCTGGTATCAGCGGCATAAAAATTTGTACATTCTAGTTAGGCAAACATAATAATTTCTTAAACCACTTTGAAACGGATTGAGAAGGCCATTCGTCAAGTAGGACATTGGCACCTTCGGCAAGGACATTGGCAAACAACGTCCACGGTCCAGGTGAAATAAATGAGTCGTATTTTCTGCACCAAATTGCGCGTCATTATTCTTGATCACGATGGTCCGAAGTGACAGAAACACCTTCAAATTCGGGCTACAAGAACGTCTAAGATAAAGCGCATCTTACCCACCGAGCAAAACCGTGAACCAAGCGGGTGGGGATGTAAAAGTTATATCTTTCGACTTGAGATATTAAATTATCTGCTCGTAATGAACCTCCCAGTTTTTTGTTGAAACCTTCGAGAGTCGATGAACTTTGTTAATTTTTTTGCAAGCTTTTCTCTTTTCGGTCGCGCATTCCGGCATCGAATGTTTTTTTAGTGACTTCTAAGCACTCATTTCACTCACACCCGCCGTCTGTGTCTGCGGTTTCGTTAACAGATACGATCGAGAACAAGGTGACGGAAACGGAGGGCAAGCGGTACACGGTGTCGTCGCAGCTACGGATCAAGCCAACCGCCGAGGACGATTACATGGAGTACACCTGCCAGGCGAAGCACAAAGCCCTCCAACCGGATCGTCCGATGCAGACGAAGGTTCAGCTGTCGGTGCTGTGTAAGTATCTGCGTCCTGTTTCGGCTGCATGTCAGCCAGTAGACGGTGGGATTCAGTAGCACCTAGCCAACTACGGTGACGCCTGGCATAATCAACTTCATTAGCCGGGCGAGCACCGGAGGTCGTTAGGTCGTCAATATAATTTCGCGCGCTGCCACTGCAAGGTAAATGATGTATTCCGTCTGATTTTTTTTTTGTTATGTGCATCGGCGTCTAACGACAGATCCTCCCGGGGAGCCCCAGATCGAGGGTTATACGGCGGGGGAGGTGTTGAGGCGGGGACAGAACGTGGAGCTTATCTGCCGCAGCCGTGGCGGCAACCCGCCGGCCCAGCTGATCTGGTACAAGAACGACGTGCAGGTGCGGATGGTGTACCGGACGACGGATCGGCTGTCGGAAAATGTGTACTCGTTCGTGGCCGAGGAGGGTGACAATAAGGCACGGTTGCGCTGTGAGGCTAACAACATCATGGTTCCGGCACCGCTCAAATCCGACATCACGCTCAGCGTGTTGTGTAAGTATACGAACACGGACAGGGAAGAGGGGAACCAATTGACACCAACGGCGCCATCGTGCGTGCTTCTTTGACTCCTACCAGTCGCACCTACCCAGGTCACTATCTCGGGCGCATCGGAAGCTCGCACTGGGGACGTGGTGTCGCTGCAGTGTCAGACGGCCCCGTCGAACCCGCCGGCGGAGATAAAGTGGAGCGTCAGTGGGCATCACGTAAAGAACACCACCTCCCGGACGATCGAGAACCCAGACGGTAAGGGCAAGAAGTGGCAGTTGCTTCAATATTCATAGCATAATAGATTCCAAATGAGGTAATTTCTTTCCCATAATTCACGCACCGCTCATGTTTTGTTGTCGTTTCTTTCCTTCATTCCCATCCAGGCGGCTGGATCACGGTTTCGAACATCTCCGTGCCGGTGGAGGCGAACAAACGGTCGCTGGTAGTGATCTGCCACGGGCTCAACATGCAACTGACGGAGAACGTTATCTCAACGCACACCGTGAACGTGCTGTGTAAGTGTATATGCAATAATCTAGTTACTGTTTGTATCTCAGGGCTCCGCTGTAAAAGATTTGCTGCGCTAGTTTCTGTGTCAAGGATGATTCCGTGTCAAGCGAAGGTTTCGCTCGAATTTTGCCTCTACGACGTCCCGCATGCATGTACATTAGCCTTACACGGTACCACAAATTAGCTGGAAACCAGCGGGTACAGGGTAGGCGAGGGAAAAGATGTCGGAAAATTAATTTATCCGCAATGCACTCCTCGCGAACGGTAGCGTCGTACGAACGTGCGGCTGTTAATGCATCGCGCGTATGCTCTGCAGTGTTCATGAGATTATGGTTTGCGTAACGAATTGAATTATTCATGTTGATGTACGACGCTGGAACAAAGACCACTGCGATGAGTGTGTTTGTGCTAGAACAAATTATTGTTTTTTCTAGCTTTGGTGCAATATGAAGGATATGGGTTTTTTGAGTGATAAATTAGTTGAATGATTGATTATCAAGAAATGGATATTTCAATTATCTTCATACATGTGCTGGTGGACAAGAACTGGCGAATGCCTAATAATTATGAACTTACCCTCAGCTTTACATGAACTGTTTTGTCTTGCGAAATACCATATTATACGACAACCATCCAAATTGAATATTCTTTTGAATAAAGTTTATTTTACGCTTTAACAAATTTTCGATGCCATTTCTTCGACAGTGCCCCCAAACCAACCGGTCATTACAGGCTACACGGAGGGTACGATCATCGCGGCCGGGTCCGTCCAGCGGCTCCAGTGCACTTCGACCGGTGGCAATCCCCTGGCCACGCTGACCTGGTACAAAAACGACAAAAAGGTAAGTCAATCGGTTCGGTGCACAAATCACGCCCGAGACTTCAAGTTCGGCTGGGGATGGAGACTGTTTGCTGGGAAGCGTGGATAAAATGTTGCGATTTTCTTTTTTCTTCATCGGCTGTCCGGTGGATGGTTGCGTTTCTTTGCTTTTGGTGTGTGCCCTCGTGTGGTTAACATAGTTTACATCATTCATCACCGAAAGCCCGATGGTGTTTGTGTAGCTTACAGCTACCGCAACAGGCTCCGCCAGGGACATGGACAGGTGCCCGCTACCACGTGTTGAGCTTTCCTGCACGTTGGCTATCACCCCGACCCAGAGGCGGTAAAATTCCAATGTCCAAACACACATACACACACACATGCAACCCACTGGCCGGTCGTACTCATGGACGCGCACCGTACGCCCGGGAAACCCGCGTGGGAGATTTAATTAATTTCCGCAAACTTTGCCAAGCGTCGGGCGGGTGTGTGTGTGGATGTGTGCCCTCGTCAGTAAATATTTGCTCCAAAACCGTCCAACACCCACCGTGGTTGGTAGGTTGGTTGGGTGGTGGGTTTGTTTTGTTTGCAAGCGGGCTCCCGAACCTGGGATGGACAATAACTAGTGGTGGACCTGGCAGAATAGTCCAGCATCTTTCGAGTCCTGCCGGGGATCCGGGGGCTCGGTTTGTGAATGATTTTGGCTCGTGTGTCCGTGTTTCGATTACCATCCGTCATTTCGGGACGGGTTTGCCATGCTCCCGGGGTGCGTTTGCTTCGTTGGCGAAAGCTTTATGTATCAGCATCAGCCATCAGGACACCGGTGGCAGATACTGGGTTCTGGGTGACATAAAGTTTCCGGGGACACTGCTCGAGACGTTGCTCGATTCAATCACGTTTGGGTGGCCTAGATTCATAAATATTAGTTTACAATTAGAAAGTTCAACAGGAAGTTTTCCTCAAAATACGTTTCTAATTTTTACCTCCAACAGCTCAACTCGCCCGCAAAGACGACCGACAAGTCCGTTTCGTCGGAAATCTCGATCCTGGTCAATGCGACGGATAATCAGGCGAAGTACCGTTGCGAAGCGCACAATTCGGCCACCGAAATACCGATGTCGGCCAGCAGGACGCTCGCCGTAAACTGTAAGTAGACCGTAAAGCCTCTACGCGGGATTCTCGTTCCTCTCGCTGTGCCCGGGCAAAGGATTTAACTTTTTTTCCTCCAATTTTTCCTGCGCTTCTCTTCCCGCACCCCAGTCCCGCCGGAGACGGTGAAAATCAAAATCATACCACCGGAGCTTAAGCCCGGTATCGAGGCGACGCTGATCTGTGACTCGAGCTCCAGTAATCCGCCCGCAACGATTTCGTGGTGGCGCGATGGCATCGCTGTCGACGGTGAGTGTATGCCGTAGCGCATCAACAGACACACACACACACACGCGCGGGCAGATGCATTCCTTGAATCCTTGTGGTGACTTCGTTGCGCCTGAACTGCTGCAAAACTCATCATTCGGGGGTTCGGGGAGTCTATCTGGCTGTGTCTCTGTTTGGAGCAGCGCGCTCTATAAACATGAATCGTTTTAGTAGTGGTTTCTTTGCCGCGTTGGAATCTGTGTGTGTTCCCTATCTCTTATCTTCCCATCCCTATCTCGCCTCGACACAAACAGGCATGAACAACGCCTCGAAGCCCGGTCTGTGGGGCGGCTCCGTTTCGTCGCTGGAGCTGAAAGTGAACATCAGCCAGGACATGGACGGCAATGTGTACACGTGCCAGAGTGCGAACGAAGCACTACAGCGTAATGTGCACGAGGCCATCAAGCTGCAGGTTCTATGTACGTATACTGTGCCACTGGAATTTACCACCGGTTTTTTTCTTCCTGGTCCGCTGCGAAACTTATTTCCACGTATATATTCCTGCTATCGTTGTGTATCTTCACAGATCCGCCCAAGTTCAAGCCACCGCCATCGTCCACCGTTGTTGGCGCGGAAGGTGAACCGTTGACCGTTGCTATGGTAGCGACTGGCAACCCGATGTCCATATCGTACACCTGGACTAAGGACGGCCTACCGATCCTTTCATCCGCAGGTACGCAAACTGCGTTGGCAACAAGGAACCAACAACGATAGCAAAAAAAAATGGCGGGGAAACCCGTGCCAAGAACGGACTGCGTGACTGCGCGTCCGCGTACCCACTGTAATCCCTTTTCCCTAATCAACGAAATTAATCTGAGTAAAACTGTTTCATCCTCAATCGTCCACACTCGACTCATCCGCACGATCGTACACATAGGTGCACAGCGAATCGTCTCCGAGGGACCAATCCTGAACATCACCCGGCTCAACCGTAACGATACCGGCATCTACACTTGCGAAGCTGTCAACTCCCAAGGGTCGGCGATGATTAATATTTCCGTCGTAGTTGAGTGTAAGTACATGAATCAAACTTTGTCCAACTCCATCGCTCGGTCACGTTGCCATCGCCACCGTTTCCAAGGGGCCCAACCGGGCTCGCTGTTCATCGGATATTTTCCACGAATGTTACACATGGTTTTTCGTTGCACGTGTGTGTGTGTGACAAGAGGAGAGAGGGAGGGGGCGTGGTGGTGACACACGAGCGGTTCTTACATACGTACGCATTTGTCATCCGCTTTGGTTTGGGTGGCCGATGCGTCCGGTGCGCCCGAGCCCGAAGCCTGTCCAATATTGAACCTACCACTAACGCCGCTCCACTCGGGAGGGGTCCTTTTTCTCACGATCACGTGCGCTCACTGCTGTGTGTGTGCGTGTGTGCTACCCGTTACACGGATCAATGCCCGGGACCGGGGCAGTTGGCAGCTCGAGTTGCAAGCTAGGCTCCTGCCTCCCGCGTATGGCAACGGACAGCAGCGGGTTCGTGTATTGGGCGTGAAAGACAAATGGTTTTCATTTGGCCTACCGGTTGGGAACGCAAACGGTTGGAAGTGAAAAAGATTTTCCGCTTTTCTTTCCAACATCTCCTCCCCCCCCCCCGCAAGCTAGGCTCCTGCCTCCCGCGTATGGCAACGGACAGCAGCGGGTTCGTGTATTGGGCGTGAAAGACAAATGGTTTTCATTTGGCCTACCGGTTGGGAACGCAAACGGTTGGAAGTGAAAAAGATTTTCCGCTTTTCTTTCCAACATCTCCTCCCCCCCCCCAATGAAATTGTCTACCATAGCGGACGTCCCCGGGCCGCCGGCGCCCGGGTATGGCAGAGTTTTGTTCACGAAATAAAACAAGCCCGAAATATATTTTTCGGAGAACGTGGACCCCCGCCTTCACACATGGAGGTTTGCCGGACGAAAAAGAAAACAGGACGTGTTGATTAGTTGTAGGCTTGGAAGAACAAATCTTTCATCCTAACAACGTGGTGAATGCGGCTAGCTCGGCGAGATGTATTCTTTTCGGTTCAGTTTATTGGTATTTCAATGTTGTTTCCCACTCCGTTTTTCATTTCAACAGATGGTGCGTCGATACAGTCGATATCGGAGAACGTTACTGTCAGCCCCGGCGAGGAAGCGATGCTGTCCTGTACGGTTGAAGGTAGGTGGTTGTGATTGAACATGTATCTTGTCTAGTAGGGAGCTTATTACCTTTTTTGTTAGTTGAATAACTCGAGTTGTCTACTGTTGAACAACAATTAATTGAGATTCGGTTCTCGTGACACTTGAGCGATAAGGGTCGATTGCCAAAAGGAGTTGAAAACTATTTCTAAATATAATTGAAAAAATCAACCTCCACACAGAGCCGCTAAGAATCGATTCTAGACAAGGCTTTAAAATAGTTAACTCTCGAGTAAGATCGTCAATCAAAAATCAAATTTTTTAAACTTTTTCAACGAATCTCAATCAACAATGAACTATTCTTCACGTTGGAATGGCTCTGTTATTGATGCCTTAGCTTTGTGTCGCGAATGGATAGTATGCGCGGGATCATTAACGGTGGTGCCTTTTGTTTTGTTGCTTTCGTCCGATTAGGCAAACCACTGACGGAGGAACACATCCGATGGGAGCGCATCGGGTACGATATGACCGTGAAGACGTCCACTACGTTCGCGAACGGGACGAGCTATCTGCACGTGAAAAACGCACGCCGCGAGGATGTGGGCAACTTCCGCTGTATCGCCGACAATCGTGTCGCCAATCCGACCAGCCGTGATGTGTTACTAATTGTGAAATGTAAGTACCCATAATACGAGATGGGTTGGGTTGATGTAGATTTCGATGCTAGATGTAGGAAACCTTTCCAATATGGATTTGTTTAAAACGCGTACCGTTCGCGTTCGCCATTTCTTCTGCCACCCAATATCACAGTTGCACCGGAAATCGACAAATCGCCCGTGATGCTGCGTGCGGCCGCCGGTTTCGGTGAGCGGGCCCGACTGCCCTGCCGTGCACAGGCCGCACCGCGTCCCAAATTCTACTGGTCCCGCTCGGGCCAGGTGCTGAACGTGAATCAGTCGGCCAAGTTCTACGTCGAGCAGAAGCAGATTGATGCGCTAACGTACGAATCGATTCTGGTTGTCGAGCGCGTTGCCTCGAACGATTACGGCCTGTACGAGTGTATCGCTCGCAACGAGCTGGGCAACGTGAAGGAGAAGGTACGGCTGGACGTGACTTCGCCGCCGGATCCACCGATGAGCCTGAATGTCTTGAACGTGACGCACGACTCGGTGACGCTGGCCTGGACGCCCGGGTCCCACCAACCGGGAAGCAGTTGTCATGTGTTGGGAACCGGTGTCCGGTGTCCGGAAGCATTTATACGTCAACGGTGCAAATAAAAATTTATTACATTTTATGGATTAATGCATCTGCCGGTGGACATTAATCTGGATGAAATTGTCTACCATAGCGGACGTCCCCGGGCCGCCGGCGCCCGGGTATGGCAGAGTTTTGTTCACGAAATAAAACAAGCCCGAAATATATTTTTCGGAGAACGTGGACCCCCGCCTTCACACATGGAGGTTTGCCGGACGAAAAAGAAAACAGGACGTGTTGATTAGTTGTAGGCTTGGAAGAACAAATCTTTCATCCTAACAACGTGGTGAATGCGGCTAGCTCGGCGAGATGTATTCTTTTCGGTTCAGTTTATTGGTATTTCAATGTTGTTTCCCACTCCGTTTTTCATTTCAACAGATGGTGCGTCGATACAGTCGATATCGGAGAACGTTACTGTCAGCCCCGGCGAGGAAGCGATGCTGTCCTGTACGGTTGAAGGTAGGTGGTTGTGATTGAACATGTATCTTGTCTAGTAGGGAGCTTATTACCTTTTTTGTTAGTTGAATAACTCGAGTTGTCTACTGTTGAACAACAATTAATTGAGATTCGGTTCTCGTGACACTTGAGCGATAAGGGTCGATTGCCAAAAGGAGTTGAAAACTATTTCTAAATATAATTGAAAAAATCAACCTCCACACAGAGCCGCTAAGAATCGATTCTAGACAAGGCTTTAAAATAGTTAACTCTCGAGTAAGATCGTCAATCAAAAATCAAATTTTTTAAACTTTTTCAACGAATCTCAATCAACAATGAACTATTCTTCACGTTGGAATGGCTCTGTTATTGATGCCTTAGCTTTGTGTCGCGAATGGATAGTATGCGCGGGATCATTAACGGTGGTGCCTTTTGTTTTGTTGCTTTCGTCCGATTAGGCAAACCACTGACGGAGGAACACATCCGATGGGAGCGCATCGGGTACGATATGACCGTGAAGACGTCCACTACGTTCGCGAACGGG
>KZ067566.1:23072-28072 GCA_002091845.1 Anopheles cracens | reverse complement strand
GGCGACGGCACCCCGGGTTCGATCGATACCAACCGTGCTTCCGATTCCGGTAACGCACCATTAGCCACTTGTTACGAGTAACTACGGTTCTTGTGTATGTGTTCGGGAGGGGAGAGAAGACGGAATACGATAATGATGCATCTCGAACGACACCCGCGGGCTGGCGAGTACAGGGAAGAGTTTCCCACCGTGGAAAACGGTTTCCGATGAATGGGCTGTGATGATGGTTTTGTGACAAGTTAACAAGAACACATCTGAACGCGGCATCGATTTATTCATCTTCTGCGATGGCGAAAAGGAAGTGCAATGGAATCGCAGATTTTTCGCTGAAGGATCTATTTGCAAGCTCGGTCTAATCTTTCCCATGTCTCATTTCATGGGATTCGATGATGATGATTGGATAACTTCGAACGCAGTTTGCTACATTGTTGAAACAAAGCGTTTTCCCTTTTCGCAAAATTCTTAGGTGCGCGTTGGATCTGCGAGAGACGATTGTAGATATCACAATCGTTTCTTCTGTAGCCTTATAAAGTGCGGAGGTTTTGATAAAGTTTTCATTGATTTGATTTACACAAGTTGTGCATAATCAGAACCAGATGCGTATAACGTATACGATTCACAGTCATCTATTTTTGTATTTTACCACTTAATTTAACACTTAATTTTGGCTTGTTTGTTTTCTTCTGTTTTCTATATATTTTCTATTCTTCTACATCCAATGTTACTGGTTTTCATTTTATCACATGACTCAGCTTTGTAGTTATTTATTGTATTGCTATTGTTGTTTAAATAAAATTGAGTTATGAAAGCTATTAATTTATGTCAAATGAATTAAATTTGATTTCTTTTATGTTTTATTTTTATTTCTTTCCACGACTCATTGCGTTCATGCATTATTCAACATTGGCGAAGGTCCCTGGGTAGATGCTCCCGAGATGGTACAGAGCGCAGAAATCCCTAGTTTTGTTATATTTTGCATTGCTCTCGCCGCCTTGTGTCTGTTGGCGGTCAATGCAGGTCTAGTTATCTGGTGTATCATGAAGAAGCGTGCCAAAGGTAAGTCTCGGTTGCTTCACCATAGCTAACAATAATTCCGCGGGCACGAAACCAATCCCAATTTGGCAGCTAATGTTTTATTTGGAAAATCTAACCAATCGCTATGTTTTTATTTGCTAACTAAACTGAAAAACTAAATTCAAAAACCTCTTACTAACCATGTGGGGCCATTATAGTTCTTGCGCGAGAATATTTCGTAAGCAAAGAACGGAAAAGAACGCTCCTCGGAAAGTGTTACACGCGAGTGACGACGAAACAGACTGTGTGCGATTTTGTCTCGATTCCTCTACGTTTGCCGTACTAAACGTCATTGCATTCGTTACAGGCGAAACGCTGTCGAGTGTCTCGGAAAAGAGTGACGCTTACTCAACGGACGCTAATCGTCCTGACTACACGGTAGGTGCCTCTTAACCCAAACAGTCCAGTCCCGAGGACGGGCGCGGGCTTACACACGAGACACTAACGTGTTTCCTTTCCTCCTTCCCACGTTCTGCTCCATTTTCATTCCACGCTCATCTCCTTTGCGCTGCACCATCTGCCGAATAACTCATCGTGATAATGATCGATTAACAGGACGACACTACCAGCAAATCCGCTTCGACATATCTCGTGGAAAACGGGGACATGCCGCCGCCTCGCTACCAGAAGGAAGGCACGCTACCCCCGTATCCTAACAATATCAATGGAGGTGGGTCTTACTTTTCTATCTGTTCCAGTCATCTAACGAACTGAAGTTGCTCAGCGCGGTGGAAACATTTTTGTTTTCGATCGCGTTCGCGCGTTCACAGTTTTTGTTGTGGATCGAATACTCTTGGGCAAAGTTTTTAATTTTGACACGTTTGGCTTTGATTTCGTTTGCGCAAAACGCAGCTTATGCGCGTACCTTGCCCCATCCGCGGCACAACCCAGTGAACTATCAGCAACGAAGCCACGACGATCAGATGATCGAGCGCAGCAGCTACGTAACAGCTCCGTCCCCTGGACCACCGTTCGATGGGTCCTACTACAACATGAACAGCGATCGCTACCTATCCTATCCGCCGATGGTACGTGTCTAAAGTCTCGAATCTTGCACAACTTCTACCCCTGCTCTGCTCGATGATCTCTGACGTATCGCCCTTTGCACTGCGCGTATCTTTCACACTATACAGCAGGACTACTCGGCAATGGAGATGTCCACACCGCCACCGCCGGTCATACCGGCACTGCCCAAGAACACCGGTACGCTAACGCGTACGACCCGTCCGATGGTCCCACCGCCGGACGTTACCTACCACGCGCAGTCGGTGGTGAACGAAAGCTCCTCCTCACCGCAACACATGAGCAGCAGTCTGAGCAACGCCGTTATCGGGAACGCCGGTCCCCCGCAGGCGCCCGTGCCAGCACCGAAACCTCTGCAGGGAATCCTCAAGGATCCGAAGCGCAACAGCAGCGCCAGCAACAGCAGCCAGCACCAGCAGCTCCAGCACGGGGCTCAGCTGATAGCGGTACAGAATCCCTCGCCAGTGCCGCTCGTCGGGTGCGTTCCGGGACTTCCCCTGGTCGGAAGCACCTTCCTCGGGACGGCCACCGGCAGTGGGTCGATCGCGGGGACAGGTGGATCAAGCCTTGGCAACAGTCTGCTGATCGGCACGTTCGACCCTAGCAGTACGAACCTGAGCTCGTTCAACGCGTCCTTCGGGTTCACCGATGCCGACGGACATCTCGTGTAGAGGTCTGAAAGATCCTACGGCTACGATGCTGCTACTCCGCTTTGCCAAAACCGACGCCATCGGTAACAACAGATGTAATTTTCTCAAGAATAAGAAGGTAAGTGTGACCCATTCAGCATTTGTTTCTTGTTAGCAAGCGCGGCATTCAAAAACCATGTAATATAGATTGATTCTAATGTCGCAATCGTATGTTTTTGTTCCATCCCATTTCCATTTCTTCAGCGTGTTTGAACGCTGTGTTGACTGTGATAAACTTTGCTAGCATAATGTGTAATTACTGAGAAGGGGCCTAGGATGATGCGGCCCAGTTAACTGTGGGAGCTGACAAGGAAACCGACAAAGAAACTTTCCGACGAAAGAGTGGTTTCGCTCTGTTTGGAGAGCTGTAAAAAGAGCATGCGAGGACATGTCCGTATCGCATTACCGATCTTCCGGCAGAAGGAGAGCGAACGAAAGAGTGCGTGCGTGAGTGAGCTATGTAAGTAGCGCATTTTTATCGATACACCCGGGTGTTGGGAGCTTACTGGGACGGAGGGTGCATTCTCAATATTGTTGTTTGCATCGTTCTGGTACCGTTTCGTCTAGAGCTCACATTTACGTTGCTCGGTTGTGACAGAGGAAAAGCATCGCTATAAAAGTGCGTAAAAACAGCTGTAAGTACTCTAATTCAAAACAAACAAAAACATTAAACTATAAAGAAAAGGAAAAAAAACACACACAAAACAAATCAAGAATCTCAAATGCTACAATCACCCGTGGGTTGTAGCGCTAATATACATACATCTATAAATAAATAAATATATATATATACATATTCACAATTTAAAGTACTAAACAAAACGAAAAAAGTTCATATTCATATATATATATAAAGCGTGAGAGTCCGAGAGTGAGCAGTGTGTCGGTCAGCGGGAAGGGGGACTGCAAAACCGAGCTAAGCTAAATGGAGGTTGTTTGTAAATCAAAACAGCGTATGGTAAGAGTAACCGAGCGTTCAAGTCAATAGTGAGCGGATGCTGCATCATGCACAAGTAACATTCAGCTCCCCCTCATCAACGCTTACGTGGTAGCGGTTATTTTGCAAAAGATAATCAAAAGACCCGCTAAAGCGCACTGAAAGCGCACTTCGACATTAAACAGACAAGAGCTAGCATCCAAACATGTTAAATCAATAAACAAAGAAGTGAACAGCAACATAACAATCGGAACGGAACAGAATAGCTAAACCAGAGCCGACCCGCTGGTGGATATAGTGCAACGAGTGCAACAGGCGAAGTGACGAAACAGTGTACAAATAAACATAAATCAAATTAAACAGGTCGGGTAAGGATGTAAAAATAGGACACGACGTAGGCAAACGCGGGAATAGGAAAGGGTTCAAATGGACAAGACAAGAATAAGCATAATATGTAACGTCGTAGCGTGTAAGGAGCAAACAAAAATGACAAAAAACTCTCTAAAAACACAACATCCAGTACTGATTAATACTTATGAAGCTAAGTCTAATTTTTAAATCAAACAGTAAACCTACTGAGCTAGTAAAATTGCAAATGTAAAGTCGAATGCAGTAACAAAACGAATCTCTGATACCGAATTAAATACTCACTCGTTAAAATGGCTTCGAACAGGTGCCGAGGTGAACTGCGAGCAGGAGGAGCATCGCCCGGGCCGACATTCGAGCGCGTTTCGCTAACGAATATTTTAATTTATTTTTACTACGTATCGTTGTACAATAACTAGTAATAACTACGTGCTACCGTTCGTTTCCTTCGTTAATAGTGCATAATTTAGCTCCTCCGTCTCTCCTGTGTCAAACGCTCATGATCATCTAATTCTTTTTACCGCTGATCTGATCTGATAATTCATAACCAAAGGTAAAAAACAGTGCGTCGTGCTTCCGGACGGGTGTACGCCGGTTGCGCGATACGAACGCGACATAAAATCTTTATCGTAAGGCATGTTTAGGATATCTGTTCACGGTTACGACGTCCGACAAACGGTTTAGCGAAATAGTTTATTTTCTACTTCAGGTAGTACGATTAAGCATTTAAAATAAGTTAATAAACTTCGAGATTTTATAATTAAATCACCATGATCATGACGATGGCTTTGTCCAGTGTTTGTTTTTTTACGGTTGCGCTATATCACCATGAGTTTTTTAAACATAGATTCAACCTTCCGAGAGTTGTGTAAGTATTTCAATATGATATATGATTTATGTTTAGAACGTTG
>KZ067566.1:777-13753 GCA_002091845.1 Anopheles cracens | reverse complement strand
TGCGAAGAACATTGCAAGGTACATCCCTTTCGAGAGGATTTCGCCGGTGGTGTGCCTATGCGTTTGCGCGAATTGGTGATTTTTGTGACTTTACAATCGTCCTTAGTGAATCCTTCAAATTCGCTCCGACCCACTGCTTGAGCTACCGGTTCCGGTGCGCAATTGTGCTGGTTGTGAGCAGAACAAGGATTAAAAAAAGTATTTTTGCCTTAGCACTCTCGACTGCGGCGTCACGAAGGACAATCGAATGGAGCGGAAATGCAAACGCAACGACTACACAGTACGTATACGGTTGGTAAGCCTCGAGAAGCACGGAAGATGTGGCCATAAATCTGCAGTAAGGACGAGTGGAACCGTAGATAGAGCATGAAAAAATGCGTTCGGCTTCGAGACACTCTCAGCGCGATGGGGGGAAAACAAATGAAAGAAACCCCCGGCCTGGCATACGAGAGTTATGGCGAGAAGTAAAACCCGTCCTACGGCTGACGGGGTAGGAGAGTTATATTCGGCACTTTAAAATATTGTGGCGTACTTCGGCTCTTGCGACGGGCACCAGGCCGGTGCAACATCGCGTCGCCAGTCCAGTGGAAACCGACCAGAAATGATTGCCCTGGCTCGGCGCCCGATTTTTGGCCTGCACCGGTGCTGGTACCTGCACCGAACCGGGCCTGGCCGCGTACCAGCGCGGAAACCCTCGACCTCCGGCCCGACGGTCCCCCGGGGGCCAGGCCGTTTGACGCCGGGCTCCCGGGTATGAAGCTCGGCTGCATCTGTTTAAGCATTTCTTTTCATGGTAAATTAATTTGAATGATTTTGCTTGTGAATTCAATTAAATCTTGGAACGAGTTCAATTAATTTCGGCTGCGTGTGTTTCGCTTGTTTCGCTGCCTGCGGGGCGCGCGGCCTCCCGGTTCCATTTTTCGCCGTGCCGTGTTCTCAATTACTTTTTGGGTTTTCTTAGGATGCTCCAATGCTCAACACGCCGGCGGTACTTTCGGGGGTTATTTATGCGAAGCACTACGGTGAAGAAGTGGACCTCCGGGAGCAAATGCGAAGACGTTCCTTTGCTAAGTGGGTACACTTAGTGGCTTAGGACAGGGTTTCGCGAGAGGGTTTGCAATGTATGCTGTCTTTTAATTTAAACTTCCATACTTGGTTTGAAAAATGTGTTTATTCACACACTATTGCTTAACATAGACAAACAGTTTTCTCAAAATTAGCAGAATATATATTCGTTGACGCTTTTAGGTCATTAGGTTAAAGACTTTTCTTAAAGAAGGAATGAACGAATGTGAGTGATGGAGTTATGCAGTTTCATTATTAACCGTATTGTGGGTGTTTCAAAATGAAACGCTTTCTTGATTTAATAGATTTTTTCATTGCCCTAATTAATAAAAATGGTCAACACTAAGGTCCAAATGGATGAGAACGTTTAAACGAGCACCTTTAGTTTCAATTGACATCGAAAAATATGTTTGGCATGGTTTAACAAATTTTACCAATTTTTTTTCCAGTTGTGTGCTAACTTTTCTTGTGTAATAATCAGTTAAGCTTCTAACCCCATATCGTTTTCCTCTGCTGGTACGCTCATATAAACATAATGTTATTCTTCTTCTTCTGTGTGGCTATGCTCAGGTCGACTTGGAGAAACCAGCTTCCTGGGCCTTCTCCAGGTAATCCGTAAGATGAAGCCACAAAGCTACTGAATTTATTTCGTTGTGCGTGGACTCGCGTTGGAATCGTTGACACTGCTGGGCCGTACGCTTCAGTTGGAATGTTTGTAATTCTTGTGGTGTTGATAATTAAGCCTTTTATAAGTGTAATGCATGAATTGGGGTCTCGGAAATTTCTACAAACCTACAAAAAACAACCTGCACGGAGTATTAGATTCAAATTAATTCCATTAATAAATGTATACCTGATGAAAAAGTAGAAAATCACATTTCAATCAATGATTCAAGTGGTTGAAACCGATATGATAATCTCAGTTTTTGTTTTAGAAAGCATACTAACTTAAATGCGCTTTGCCCTGCTACTATCAAACAATTCTATTTAAACAGATGAATAGTCAACTCCTCAATACAATCAATGATGTGCAAGGCCGCTGGATTATCAGACTATACGAGTACCCAATTCACCATATTATTTATTTTTATTTATTTTAAAAAAAGGTACTTGTTCACCATAAAGGTTTCACAAGGTAATACAATGCTCTATTCAGGTAAAAACATAAAGGTATTACTTCCGCATAATGATTCTATGGAAGGATCCTCTAACTTTCATCATATTTGTGCACATATATTTAATAATATGATACCAAAAGCGATATTCAATCGGTATGAAAGAAGTAAGTAAGCGTATGTTTACTACCGAAAGAAGAAAAGAAAAGAAAATTCACAACGAAAGGTTCTATTCTAATTATTGTTGGAACTTTCTAGTTGTCGGATTGAAATCGTTTGAAAGCGAAAAGTTTTATTAAATTGTGTTATAACTTTTATAAGAAGAACCTTATTCTTTATTGATCAATTGATACCGTGGACAGCTTTACCTTGCAAAATTAATCTGTGCATATAAAAGGTGTGCAAATCCATCAAGTTACTGTCGGTCACGACTGAGCTGGTCACTTCGACCACATCAAACACGACTGTGATCATCTTGTTGCGTAGCGTGCAGCTTGACGGACTTCCCACGGCAACGTCCATGATAAAATGGAAAAAGTGCCTTTTTTCAGCTTGTTTGGTTTGGTTTGATCAAAGCGAAAAGCGCCAGAGCATTCATTAGTCCCGGTTTCGGTCGTGTGATTTGGATTTATGTTCCGTCCTGACGCGGTTAGCACCTTCGTAAAGTGGGCTGCCACCGACGACTTACACCATCGCCGAAACCAGAGAGCCTACCATATATTACTTTAATATGATTCTATCTTCGGCCGACTTTCGGTCGTTTCTCGGCTCGACAGTAAATTCATGCCAGCCAACGCCGCTGGCGGGTCCTTTCCATGCTTGCGGTTACCGACGGTGACCGAGCGTCCCCCTATTCGGGTAACCTTTACCACAAAAACCATCGCAGTGGTCTATAGCGGCAGGACGCTGCCTACAAGGTATACGTCCGTTTCGTGCGACCAAGTCCGGGCACCGCATCAGGAAGTCCCGATCTCGAGCGGCTCGATGACGACGACAAAGATGATCCGGGCCACCTTGGCCTGGAAAACCGGAACATAGAGCTGTAAATTAATGTTAATTTCGGTACACCATGCCATGCGACAATGGGTGGAGCGACGGGGCGCATGGAAGGTGGTGGAAGGGGGTGTGCTTACCACAGCGTCTAAGCACGCGCCGCCACACATACAGGCGTATGTTTCTCGGATTACACATAAACAGCAGGATATCGGTTGGTACTTGGATTCGTTTCCGGTGTGAAGGCAGGAAATTCCTACAGGCAGAAACCATCCGGAATGCGGAAGTCTAAGCTGATATAGTTTATGATCAAATAATGTACGCTACGAATGAATTGAATCTGTTGATGCGAATGGAGCATTATAATGAATGATAAATCGCACGACAATGATGGAGAGTGTGGAAGTTGAAATCGAGCTTCAAAACTAGTTGTCATAATTTTTATGTATTCATTTACAGTTGTAAACACATGGGTAGCTTAGTCTTATATGGATTAAAACTTTTGGTTGACAAACCAAAAGTTTGTTTCCTGTTATATTCAGATTCTTTATTCAAACGCGTGGTGAAAGGTTGTAAAACATAAAAGAATGAGATTTAAAGTTTACCGCGAAAGGTGAACACTTCACTGAATTAGTTGTTTTAGACTTTGAACAAACATATGCTTAAAAAAATTATCGATACAGAAATAATTTGTTTAACAATAAAATACGAACATTGAAATAAATCAAAGGTTAGGCAATTCCTTAGTAATAGAACGGTATTGATGCTTTTTTTATGACAATACCAACACTGACGGTTTCTGATCTACTGAGATAGCCTTATTAATCTGTGAGAAATGAAAATGTTTTCAATTTGGACAAATTATTCTTCTTTTTTTCAGTATTGTTCCAATAACTTAGACTATGAGGCATACAGAAATAATTTTGAAAGTCAAACAACATTTTTTGACAGGTTGCAATGGATCCCTTTTAATGCAATGGATGGACATTTAAGTTAAATTTTGATACGTTGATTATTGATGATTGGAACTCGTTATATAATCAGATCACACAATAACACAAATGTTGAAATAGTGCTTAGTGCAAGTGTTTCTAAAATGTGCATGATTTTATTTATTTGTTAACAGTTACATTCATTAAAAAAAAACAAACAAACATGCAATAAAGTGATCTGGCAATTAACTGTTGTCGTGTGGGAATGTCATCCGTAGAATCACAACAAAACCTGCTTTTATTTGTTTTTTTTTCCTGATTGAATCAAATATTTTTTGACGCGTTTTAATGGATTTGAATTCATGATTTACACTGAATGAGTATAAAATGTCACAAAAAATGGACTAGACAGACGGAAAGCAGCGAACAAAGTGCAGTAACGTGATTTTTATGAATATACGAACAAAAGCCTTTATCCCAACAACATTCCTGATCTCTACAGTAATGATCATAGTTTGAGCAATCTATTATTTCAGTAACATAAACAAGACATTAGGTGGCAATTTGTATAGTAGGTACTTTCTTGTTGAAAGTTTTAACTTTTAATGAATTGTGTATGGCAACTTATGTAACATTGTGATGAAGAATATCGCTTCGCAGCTTTGTCAATCGATAAACAAAGCCGTCTCGAAGCTCAAATTGTGTATATAATTCGAAAATGGTATTCTATGAATTTACATAGACGACCGTTTGGCATTTTTCAACGTCGTTCATTATTTATAAGCAAAGAAAGCAAGCGAGAAATGTAAGATGGCATCATAAATATTCACGAACCTTGAGAGCAGCTGTTTGTGCGGGAAAGCAAAACTTTACTTTCCCTCACCGAGAGAATCGACCAATGTTGCAGAAGACTTTAATTCTGATAAAAGATATTGAAATGAATTTCTTCGAAATATTTCTTCCTCGTATCGCTTTGTTTAGTAAGAAGTACGAAGAAGTCGATTGGCATAGATCGATTGTTTACATGCCGTTACGTAAACTATTTTAATGAATTGTTCAATGATCTAAAACGTGGAAACTGAAAATTAATAAAGCTTTCTTGTAGCAACTACTCCGTAATTCTTTACTGTGGAAATGTAAAGTTGACTAACCTCATTACAGAATCAGAGCAACATCCCTTCTCGAAGAGTGTCGCATCTCCCATTAGCGCAGCAGTTAGCTGTAACGATAGTATACTTCGAAAACGGATAAAATTGTTAAATCGAGTTAACTGTCATTACATTTTCTCTGGAGCCTGGCCTGGTGGTCTGGTTTGTGTCTTAACATGCTTTCATCGCATTATGCGACTCAATCCGCAAAGCGCCTATCATAACCCATCATCCTGCGAGCGTGTTTTGTATCACGGGACACTGTTGCCAGCGTTAGCCTGCTGGGTTTGTGAAGAACGGGTGGACGAAATTAAGTGAGTGATTTGTGCTCGTCATTAGTCGATGTTCACAGATCTTTCCAACGGAATTCAAGCGACCGTAAAAAGCTCTGGTTTTCCAAACGGACCCGTGCCCTGCAAAGTTTGCGCCATTTAAAGTGTATTTATTTAATTAAAAAACGAAACCAGTTAGACCGTAATCGCTCGGAAAGCTGTGGTAGAGCGAGCGTAAAGTAACTCCCGTCGTAAGCAGCTGGAAGTCAGACAGCAAATGGTAAACAATGTTGTAGGATTTCTTACGCTTGTTTTGCCGTTATGGTTGCATCGGAAGTGGGTTGGAGAACGAGCCATAAGGAAAAAAATGAACCCGAGCCCGGTGGGTTCCTCGTCGAGTCGTGGAAAAGTACTCATCATCACATTAACGATTGTTGTCTTATTGCGAAAATTTTAAGTTCCTGAAGTGTTGATTTATAAATATGGAGGTGAGTTTGACAATTGTCCATGATAATGACAGCAGACGTCACAAAAAATGGACCAGACAGGCGGAAAGCAGCGAACAAAGTGCAGTAACGTGATTTTTATGAATATACGTACAAAAGCCTTTATCCCAACAACATTCCTGTTCTCTACAGTAATGATCATAGTTTGAGCAATCTATTATTTCAGTAACATAAACAAGACATTAGGTGGCAATTTGTATAGTAGGTACTTTCTTGTTGAAAGTTTTAACTTTTAATGAATTGTGTATGGCAACTTATGTAACATTGTGATGAAGAATATCGCTTCGCAGCTTTGTCAATCGATAAACAAAGCCGTCTCGAAGCTCAAATTGTGTATATAATTCGAAAATGGTATTCTATGAATTTACATAGACGACCGTTTGGCATTTTTCAACGTCGTTCATTATTTATAAGCAAAGAAAGCAAGCGAGAAATGTAAGATGGCATCATAAATATTCACGAACCTTGAGAGCAGCTGTTTGTGCGGGAAAGCAAAACTTTACTTTCCCTCACCGAGAGAATCGACCAATGTTGCAGAAGACTTTAATTCTGATAAAAGATATTGAAATGAATTTCTTCGAAATATTTCTTCCTCATATCGCTTTGTTTAGTAAGAAGTACGAAGAAGTCGATTGGCATAGATCGATTGTTTACATGCCGTTACGGAAACTATTTTAATGAATTGTTCAATGATCTAAAACGTGGAAACTGAAAATTAATAAAGCTTTCTTGTAGCAACTACTCCGTAATTCTTTACTGTGGAAATGTAAAGTTGACTAACCTCATTACAGAATCAGAGCAACATCCCTTCTCGAAGAGTGTCGCATCTCCCATTAGCGCAGCAGTTAGCTGTAACGATAGTATACTTCGTAAACGGATAAAATTGTTAAATCGAGTTAACTGTCATTACATTTTCTCTAGAGCCTGGCCTGGTGGTCTGGTTTGTGTCTTAACATGCTTTCATCGCATTATGCGACTCAATCCACAAAGCGCCTATCATAACCCATCATCCTGCGAGCGTGTTTTGTATCACGGGATACTGTTGCCAGCGTTAGCCTGCTGGGTTTGTAAAGAACGGGTGCACGAAATTAAGTGAGTGATTTGTGCTCGTCATTAGTCGATGTTCACAGATCTTTCCAACGGAAATCAAGCGACCGTAAAAATCTCTGGTTTTCCGAACGGACCCGTGCCCTGCAAAGTTTGCGCCATTTAAAGTGTATTTATTTAATTAAAAAACGAAACCAGTTAGACCGTAATCGCTCGGAAAGCTGTGGTAGAGCGAGCGTAAAGTAACTCTCGTCGTAAGCAGCTGGAAGTCAGACAGCAAATGGTAAACAATGTTGTAGGATTTCTTATGCTTGTTTTGCCGTTATGGTTGCATCGGAAGTGGGTTGGAGAACGAGCCATAAGGAAAAAAAATGAACCCGAGCCCGGTGGGTTCCTCGTCGAGTCGTGGAAAAGTACTCATCATCACATTAACGATTGTTGTCTTATTTTGCACCTTCTGTGGAAGGAGATCACGTGCGTGCAGGGAAGCGAAAAGTAATTAGCTTTAGTACACCCGAGGCATACGGTGGCAATACCTAAGCTGACGATAATCGAATAAGTGAAAAGTGAAGATTTTTTTATTTCCTTTTGTATTTCTTCCCTTACAACATGTTTGTAAGGGATATAGAATAGTAAATCTAACATTGGTAGTTTTACATCCAGATAACTCTGGTAATGATGTTGTCATCTTTATCGTTAGGTTATCTATCGTTATAATACTATTTACCAAAATTTATAGTACAGAAACAATAATTCGATCAATGTCAAGGCAATTCATTTAAAAACGAATTTGTCAACCTAAAAGTTCAAATAATGTTTACAGCTAATATAAAAACGTTATGGCCTTTTTATATTATACACATGGTTCTCAAACATGGATTAACAAGTTCATTATGGATAATAATTATGGTTTCTTTATTTCTTCTAATAGTCAACGAAGAATTTCATAATTCTGATATTGAATCTTAAATACTTCATAATTCTTCATAATTCTGATCTTAATCACCAAGTCGAGAAATATTATTCGATCGATCTGAAACCGGGCACTTGTGTTCTAAAAAAATCTATGCTTGAAGCGGTTATTACAAAAATACAGGATAAATTTTTCTAAACCACCATAGCCAGATAGCAACTGGTAGCAAAAGGGTAACGATTCAGTTCAGTTCCGGTTATGTGTTGTACTTTACATTATTTACAATATCAATTTAATTTGTGTTGCTGTGTTTTTCACTCTCCATTTCACATCTCACATCAATAATTCCTCGATTAAATGGCTTGCACCGGCACGATAAGTATTATTTCAAGAAATATAATTCAATGCTTGCCTATTAATTCAAACATGCATAAAATCACTCTTATGTCCCATATAAAATTGTATTGGAGTGAAATAATGCCATTGAATAGATGGAGATAGATCATTTAATGCATCCGACATATCAAAATGAGTCAAGTCTCTCAGTCAAACTACAATATGTTATATTACAAACACATTACAATATGCGTTGTTCAAATATTGCTTTGCAAAGCAAAGCCGCCGCACTCAATTGTAAGTCAATTCATTAGTAGAACCACACATTTAACACATTTTAATCAGCTTTAACTATAAAAAATAAACGTTGTATAAGTGATTTCAAAACAGTTGTGTAAACATTTTCTACCATGCTATCGAAAAACATACATGAAACAGTGCGTGAAGTAGAATATAAGTGATTTCAAAACAGTTGTGTAAACATTTTCTACCATGCTATCGAAAAACATACATGAAACAGTGCGTGAAGTAGAACGCATAATTTATTCTCAGCTTCAACGAAGAAATGGTCCAATAGTTCAACTCACCACACAGTGATACTTGGATCAAATTTAACACCTCACTGAACGCAGCGAAATTTGAAACCAATTGTCAAACGTTCATCACTGCTGCTGGCATGGGCTGGCAATCAATAATTCAACAACTACCCGATTCCCGCCAGCGAGCTTACAGCAGCACACTGACCCCGTGGGTTAGTGCTGGGGGCGTCACTCTCTATTACACAGGGCCGCTTTTTCGCGCCAGCAAAGGTATGTTCAATCATTTTTCATTAACGCGCCACTAGCGCCAGTGTAGGGCCAGGTGGAATTTAAAGCATTGCGCCAGGATTTCCACGCGCCGACTACTGTTTGGCGGGCGCGTTTCACTCCACGACCTAGGCCGTGTTCCGTGTCGGCACCAGCGAAAACGAAGGCGGCGCCTTTCGGTGAGGTCGCTTTTTGCGAAAAGGCTTTGTGCAGCTGTTAAAATTATGATAATTTCTCATAATTATGAAACCTGCCAGCCGGTGTATTGAACGCGGCCGGTGGGTGTCGGAGAGGATTTGCGAAAACGCAAAGCCTCGACTAACGGCCCGGGCGGCAACGAGTGGGTGTGGGTTGGCGAGGGGGCACCAGCCGTGGAACGCCAACTTTCATGGGAATATTTCATCGTTTGAGCCTTCGGAATTCGTACATTCTTTGCCGATTTCGAAAGAATTCCTAAAACAAAGCATTTTCCACTGGCGTGACAAACGGTCACGGGGCGGGCCGGGCCGATAGGTTCCAGGTGAAATGGCGGGGAAACTGCGCTGAGACGAGTAATGCGCGTTCTGTACTGGTGTTGACTGCGATGATATTGCGCACGGTGGTGGTGGTGTTGAGGCTGATGTTGGCGATAATGAGCAAGGTGATGTACATCATCGCGATCGTTACTAGTATGACGGGTATGATGAATTGATTTAATTGATTTGAAATTAATTAATTAAAGATGCATGACTCATTCGATGAAATGCTACAATAAATTTAAAAGGTAGATACTGAAATATTCAATGAGACCAACTCAACTCTGAAGTCTTTCAGCATCGCTAGTTGATAAGTACGCAAGTCGCCCATGGAACATCTGCACAACCGTTTTTAATAACCATAATGGATGGAAATAAATTAACAGCCACATTGTTTCGTTGGCTGTGAATGATCAAAGCATTCGACGAAGAATAATTACCTGTACAACATTTTAATCAAATTAAACTCAAATTGAATCAAAACTATGGGTTCGGTTTAATTTTTTTATTTTAAGTTTAACGTAAATGGATGAATTGAAGTAACCTGTGAACGGATAACTCTTCCGGAAATTTTGTTCATCTTAACTGTTTGTGTGTTTGAGTTACTTCATTTTCTACACGTATTATTCGTAGTGGTCTATGCTCATCCAATTTATCTCGTCTATGCCAATTTATCTAAGTTAAGTTCAACCGAGTCTTGCTATTTATTTTTATTTTTTATTTTTTTGGTCAGGAAATTTCGCCAAGAAACATTGATAGAGATGTCTTGAAACAGTGTGGCCAGTAGGTCATGCGATCTAACAAAAAGGTAAATTTAACATTTTAAAGGAACGTCAGAAGGAGAACTGAAGAAACCAATCAAAGAAAAAGGAATCATGCAGAATGGTAACACCGTATGGAGAATGAAAGGATAAACTAAACAGGACTGAAACGCCGCTAGCTTATTGAACTGAAATTGATTTGTTTCTCAAAACAAAATGACCGCTTCCGATCTATGCAATCTGAACATCTGACTATTTGAACTATGAAATATAAAACAATTTATATTATCGAATTACAAACGATGATATGGCGTGTAGGCCGTCAGTTTTCTTCAAAATTGTCGAATATTTGCTTTTCATATTTCATGACCTCCATGACATCCCATGGAGACGCGTGGTCAAACATCGAACGTACAAGACGTAAGTCCAACACAAATCTCTCAATCCTGCTCAACCGATATTGATCAACGGTACGAAGAACAGTACAAACAAAATGTGGATCGTATTTTTGTAAACCACCTAATTGCGGTTGGACGAATCCAATGCGAACTGTAATTCCGAGATTAAACGACAGACAAGAGGGAGGTTTAATTTTACGGTAGGTGAAAAACGGGACAACACCGTCTGTGGACGCACGGAAATCAGAACCCAGATGGACTCCTTTTTCGCCGGAAGTTTCCTGCACTATCACGGGCATCGCTTTTCCATCAGTTCATCAATGCCCTCGCCCGTGTGATTCTAGTCTTCCCAGCCGTGAATGTCGGCAGAACGAAGAAGACAGTTCCACACGGACGGGGTTTGCACTTTTTGTAAGCCTCCGTGCACCAAAGCATGACCGAAACCGAACCAGCCATGGGCGGTATGGTAGGAATCAAATTTATTTCACAACAACGTCGGGACACATGTCAACATGACAACGACGTGAAACCCTAGAACCCGAAAGCTACACGAAGAGTCGTACATGCGGGACATGCTAAATTGATTTAATTTATTTCAAACGCATTGTGTTTTTCGGTCAGTTGAACACGGAGGCCAGAGGGTTGACCTCGGGTGTCCAGATCCTGGGCTGCTGATCCTGGGACGAATCCTGGCAACGTTGATTTTCGTTCAGCTGGTGCTGCCAGCGGCAAACACGCAGGCCATTTGCCGTTTGCTATCCGATAGCGCCGATCGATTGGAGCCAGTGGCAACGATCAATGGGACGGTGCAATGGGACCAGAGAATAGTTTTAATTACATTCCCAACGTTTTGAAGCAGTGTCCGTTTGTCCGAAATCGTTATCGTCATGTTAGGTGGCAGCCGATATTGGGGCAATATGAGCGAGAGTGGAAAAAGTTGTAAAATTGTCATTTGATCGCCCTGCTTCAAACAACCGGGTGGACCTGCAGGGTGGAAGCTGTCCCAAGTATGATAAGGATCAAAATTAAAACTTTCGGTCCTCGCCAGAGTGCTCGTTGTTGCTTTTCGATAGTACGAATTGACTAAGGTAGTTTGGTGAAGTAATTATTTTGCCATTCCACAGACGATAACAGCACATCAGAGAACATAGATTACTTGCAGCAAGTGTTTGAGTTTCGTGGTTGCATACAAGGCATTGGTTATTCAAACAGTAAAATAACATGGATCTGCTGCTTCGTAAATATTGAGTTATGAGATACACTTTTCACACTATCTTATTATTTACCTTTTGTAATATCAGCTACGCTTACAGTCTGACTCCAACACTCATTTTTTCTTATTATATTTATTGCTTTAACCGAGTAGGTCCGGGATAAGGCCAAACTACAGGGAGGAAACGCCCTGAGAACAAAAATGTCCGTCAGTGCACGTAGGCACTGATAATACTACAAAGGCCGTCATACTAATAAATAATATAAAAAAATATTGCTTTATTATGTATGTCTTAAAAATTAGTCTAGTAAGCCTTTGGACGGCAGTTAAGAACGCGCAGAGTGTTACACAAAATAAGTTAAGAAGAAGAAGGTGATAAGTTAATTATGATTGATGATTGATTGCATTGACCTTTGATTTAAACATTGTATCCAACAAATCCAAAACAAGCCTAATGAATGAGATGATAATTTACTTTGTGGCTAATCAAACTGCACTGTATCCATGTGATCATTCAATTCGCATTATCGATCACATTATTCGTGTATAATTAATTATGTTCTAGGGAAATGTCGAGTAAATATAATTATGTTCTAATGAAATACACATTGTTGTCAAAAACTAATTCCCATTATTGAGTTTAGATTATTCAAGTATATTAACCAACTATGTTTATAAATGAACTGTCAAACTTTGCGTAGAATTTACCACGATAGGCTTATAATGAATTCGTTAAAAAATCAACAACAAAACGAAGCAGTCGAACATCGAAATAATGCGCGACGTGAATGAAAAAAAAGAATATTGAGAAAAATACGTCAAAGGATTCCACCTCAAATTATGGGCCAAATAAATTATTGCACCGAGCCCGCAAAGCTGTTAACGGTTGAATAGATTTAAATTTTTCCCGACTCTTGTTCGTTTTCGTGTTGCAGTGCGTGATCACACTAGCAGCT
>KZ067565.1:28909-41657 GCA_002091845.1 Anopheles cracens | reverse complement strand
AAAATGCAATTAAGGTTTATAGGCGGTTGCCTGGCAGCTCGTTGATACCAGTGGCAGTGTTTGCATAAATCGAAACTAATTGATAATGCGCGCCCCGACGCAGAACGAGAAGATCGTTGACCTGATGCTCTATTAGGGGCGGTTGCGATGCTTTTCCCCCTCTGAACGAAGGTTATAAATGGCATGAATTGTCCCGTTGTCGATGCCACACAGAAACGCGTTACGAGTCGAATGGAATGAGAAAAATTACACCCCAGCTGGGGTAATGAACCGTCTAGACATTTTAAATTCTAACTCACCATGCTCTGTGCCACACGGAACAGCGAATGCATTGAGAACGTAGTGTGCATTGACGTGTTACGTTAATCTTATCGCCATAGTTACCTCACTAAGTAGGCTAGCATCCCAACAAGTTTACCTTGGACGGGTCCGTAATGTTTCGTTGGCCGATTGGCCGATGGACGTAGACAGACGGGGAAGGGGGCGGGAAGGTTGTTCTAGGTATGTCCGGTGAACATGATTTCTCCTTCGCCGCAGGTTTCCTGTGAACCACCTTGGAAGCACAAAGAGCGCCGAGCGGCTGCAAAACCCTTACGAATACCCGTCGGTACCACTGTGTTCAGCGAACGATGTGCAACTCCGTTTTCTCTGCCCGGACGATCTCGAGGAGGTGCGGACCCTGTGTCAGGATTGGTTTCCCATCGACTACCCGTTGTCGTGGTACGTGGACATCACATCCAGCACGCGCTTCTACGCGCTGGCCGCAATCTATAACTTCAGTATCATCGGACTAATCGTGGCAGAGATTAAATCGTACAGCAAACTCAACAAGGAGGTGGGTATGAATCCGGTGCATTATGTATTTCCTGTTGTTACAGATGAACCTTTTTCTCTTTGTTTATTCTACTTCCCCAGGATCGAGGCATTCTGCCGGAATCTATGGGGCGCGAGGCGGAGATTGGGTACATCCTGTCGCTGGGCGTGCATCGAAAGTACCGCCAGAACGGTATCGGCTCGCTGCTGCTGGACTCCCTCATCAACCACCTAACGACGGCCGAGCGACACAAAGTGAAGGCGATTTTTCTGCACGTGCTCACCACGAACAGGACTGCCATACTTTTCTACGAACGAAGAGGGTAATTCCGGGGCCGGTTATACCATTTCGGTGGGAGAGGATTTCACGCGTTTCTGTCGATGGTATGTTTCAGGTTCGTTCTGCATTCCTTTCTGCCTTACTACTACTCCATCCGAGGAAAATGCAAAGACGGTTTCACCTATGTGTCGTACATCAACGGGGGCCACTCGCCGTGGAGTTTATAATATCCTTTTAAAATCATATACCTGTTTTAAACACATACAGTTGTTCACAAAAGTCTTGGGACAAGGTGTGGAGTTCAATCGAAAGCTGTTGTTTCTCCATCTTTTCAAATAGCAAGTGTGTCGGTCAAAATCGAAATCTTACCTTCCCAATGACTACTGTTAGCAACTGTAGTGCTTCCCGCTGTTTATGCGATAACGAAATGACTTTCAGAACGACGCAAATATCTCCTTAACCACCAACTTTACCGATTATTTGAAGTACTGGTGCTCGCAGATTCTAACTGCCGGTGGTCTTTGCCCCTGGATCTGCGGCCGGGTACGGACGGCCTTTCGTTGGGTGTGCTACCGCACCGTCGGACGGTTCCATCTGCAGCAGGACGAATGAATCGATCGGGCGCATTCCGGTGCACAGACAGCCAGTTTCCACCGCTGCAAATCGGTAGTTAACGTTTAAGTTTGTATTTTCACAGCTTCTGCACGGTGATGAGTAGGTACGGTGCGGAGCACCATGGTATTACGAGATATCCCCATTTGATGGTAAACCTCTAGCGTGTGCGATCTCGTAACGCCTAAACAATATCGTTCGGATTACCATCTCCACCATCCTCCCATGTTTCGTCTAGGTTTAATTCTCACGCTCAGGATTTACAAACTGCAGTGCGTTTCGTTGTTGGCTCGTCCCGGAGCAAACTCTCCTTATCATATCAGTAATAGTAAGCATTTTCTTTGTGATATTACATTCTTCATCGCCAGTCAGAGTCAGCCAGCATAAAAGAGACAAATAGTTTGTAACGTTTAACAATGTAGAGATGGTAAATATTTGTTTAAGCTGCTGTACATAAAACGCAGAACGACCAAGCAGGGGAGCGGGTGTAAATCCACACTCCAAAAGACAAACGGAAATCTAAGTCAGCTACGAAACAAAACGAATACGCACTAAAAACAAGGGGGATAGAGAGTACTAGAACTTCGTAATGTTAGCGCAACAGACATTTTATACGAGAACCGACGTGTGTAGCGCACCGAGAAGATATTAAAGGAGGAAGGTTAGGTATGTTTTTAAAAACTGCTTCGACTTTTTTCGAGCACGCTAGGTTTGAAAGCGTCGCAGCGACGGAGCAGAAGGGCCAGCAGAAAAAGACAACCTGTTGTGCCCGTTTCATGGCGGAGATTAAGTTGAGCATTAACATTTGTTACAGTTTTTGATGTTTTAAAACCGTAGTTCGAATTCCGAAGCCTTTGGAGCCATTTTGTCCAGCGCAGTGCAGTTCGCAGAGGTGACAATGCTTTTTATATATTGAGACAAACAAAAAAGGAGATCATAACAAAACACGTTGAAATATTCAATGGTGCTAGATTTATTGACGAGAGACCATTTGAGATGCAGATACAGAAGCGGATATTTAACAAACCGGATATTGGATGGGAAGGGAAAGCTATTTGCTGGGCCGGGCTCCGCCAACACTTCCGTGGCCCATAGACAAGACAAGACCGATCTGTGCGTGGAGTAAAAAAAGGAGACGGCCAGTGTGTATTACGTGTCGTGTTACTATCTAAGATGATATTTATTGGGCGTCCAACTCAACACTTCTCGCCACCGTAACGATTCGAAACAAATTCGTTTTTTAATAAGTGCTTTAGTTTTCTCTTCCATCTTGTTCCGTCGTGTCATTCATTCATTTCTTGCAATAGCGTCTTGCGCTATGAAAAGTAACAAAACATGAACACATTTGCATTGCAGCTTCATTTTATTGTAACACTCTTACAATTTCCCACGATTTAAGCAGCACACACGAAGCCAGTTATAGTTTACTTTGCCTTTTTGCTTTTCTTCGGCTTCGCGGGCTGCTGGTCATTTTTACGTTTGGGCGCATCCGTCCCCACCACCCCTTCAGGTTTCATGCTGAACCCTTCGATGTATGGTTCCACCAGCTCGAAGACGAGCTTCTCGTGCTGCACGTTGGTTGAGTCCAGGCTCAACCGCACCGTGACCGGGTCGAACGCCTTGAACACGATCTTCCCGCAGCGCTGCGTCTGCTGCTCCTCGTCGTACACGAACCGGACGCCCGTCTTAATCTCCTCGTTGTTCTTGCCGGTCACGTAGATCGTGCCCTCGAAGCCATACTTGGGCACCAGTATCTGGAGCGCGTTTTTGCGTATGAACAGAATGTACGCCTGCTCGTCCTCGGAACGATTGCGGAAGAATAGATGCGTGTGCAGTGCGACCGACGCACGCCCCGCGTACTGCGCCATACGGTTGCGGTAGTTGAGGTTGTTGCAGAGGTTCGAGTTGATTTTCTTATCCAGCAGCTCCGGATAAGTCGAATCGGCACCGATACAAGCGGCCAGCAGTCGGTGGACGATAATGTCCGCGTATCGACGAATCGGCGAGGTAAAATGGGTGTAGATTGGGGCGGCCAAACCGTAGTGGAAGAATTCGTCCCGCTGCAGCGTGCCACTAATGAAGTAGACGGCCTGCATCATGCAGCGCGTGGCCAATATGCGGAGCATCGTGTTGAAGTAAGGATTATCCGGTTTAACCGCTTCGTCCAAACTGGTAGCCAGTTCCTTCCCGCTGGTCGTTATGATATCGAACCCTTGATGCTGAGCGGCCTTTACCAGCGGTTCGTAGTTTGTCTGTGGCGGGCAGGGATGTCGCCGGAGCATCGCACACTCTGGGAATTCGCGCTCGATCTTCTCCGCCACCGAAACGTTCGCGAGCAACATGAACTCTTCCACCATCGAGTTTGTCTCGAGCAGCTGCTTCGCCTTCACGTCGATCGGGTCGTGCGTCTCACTGTCGACCTGGAAGCGAATCTCCGGTGAAGCGAGCACCAACGCTCCGTTCTCCGTACGTCTTCGCTTCAGTATCTTGGCGAGCATATTCAGCAGGCGCAGCGAAGTAGCCACCTCGTTCGTTTGCTTTGGATCGTCGATGATAATTTGTGCCTCCTCGTACGTGAGTGCACTTTTCGACTTTATCACGCTCTTGTGGTACTTCGTTTGCTTGATGTTCGCCCCCTCGTCCAGTTCCCACACGCACGAGAACGCGAACCGCTCCACACCGCCTCGCAGCGAGCAAAGGTTCGAACTGAGCAGTTCCGGAACCATGTCGATACGCTTGTCGACCAGATAGACGGTCGTGGCCCGGCTACCCGCCTCCCGGTCGAGCGCATTGCCCGGCCGGATGAAGTGGCTTACGTCGGCAATGTGTACGCCCACCTCGATGTTCCCGTTCGGGAGGCGGCGCGCATGCAGTGCATCGTCGATGTCGGTACAGCCCGGTGGGTCGACCGAACAGATCGTAATGCCACGCAGATCAACCCGCCGCCGCAGATCCTCATCCGTAATGATCCACGGAAGCTCCGGCAGGCAAGCCAATACATCCTCCGAAAAACGATTATGCGGCACGTCATGCTCCAGCAGGATCACCTCGTTCTCCGTCTCTTTCGAACCGATAGGCCCGAGCGCACGCACAAAGTGACCCTGTGGGTAGCGTGAGTGCCGAGGCCATTGGTCGATCGCGACGATGATGCGCTGCGCCATGAGCGTGGCTGCTTGGCGCGTTTCTATGCGAATGCGTGGAATCTTCCGTTCCGCCGGGACGAAAATGTGCCGCAACGAACCCTGGATGTGGCTGGGCAGCAGAATCCCGCAGTACTGGCGCCACTTTCGCTTGATGATGCCTACCACCTTCGCGGTCGGTTCGCGTTCCGCCTGTGGCTTCACGCTGAACGTCGGATCCGGTTCGATCAGATCGCCCGGATCGTTCTGGTCGTCCACCAGCACCACATCGCTCACCGATTTCCATTCGCTCTCGGGCAACATTTCGATCGCCACAACGTCACCATCGACCGCGCGGTTCAAATTCAGCCGTCCCTGGATGAGGATCGCCTTTTCCACGTTCTCCACGCGCACGTACCCCTCGAGGTAGTTCTCTCGCGAAGCCAAAAACGCTCCCTGCATCAGCTTCCCACTTTTTATGCCCTCGTGGATCTGTGTCGACGTGAGATGGGAGGGAAACAGTGGTTCCTTCGATTCGCAAACGGCCTCGCGCTGAGAAATTTTGTCCACCAGGTGGGCGTACTCGACTTTGGCCGCCTTCATGTACTCCGCCGCGGAACACGTATTCAGCCCGAGCTCCGTCGCTTTGTTGCGGTTGTCGGCATCGTCCGAGAGCAGCACGATGCGGACCACGTTCCCACGGTCCTTCTTGCTACCGATCGCGAGATGCTTGCCGTACCATTCGGCGGCAGTACGTATCATGCGGTCGTTACGATCGTTCGCCGACTCACCCGGCATGCGCTCCACGTACGTATCCTTGTGGTGCTCGTTGACGAAAGTATAGAACTTTCGGGCCGGGTTGGAAAGGATTGCCCGCAGGCGCTTGCTTCCGAGCCGCACCAGATATCATCGCGCAGGTAGTGCTCGCGGACAATTTTGAGGATATTGCCGCGCTTCGTTTTTTTCATAAACACTTTGTTTGTCAACATGTTGCTGCTTGTTCGTCGGGCCGGGACAACGTGGTTTGATGGCGCCGGATGCTTCGCTGCATCAAAGCCGACAATAGGCAATAACGATGTGCTTCTGGAGGTGCACGCACGCAAGCTGGCCGGCAATCGAGGTTATCGAACGGAAAAAAATTGTGGCACGAGTCGTATTCGTGAATGTTTTTAGTGCAAAAAAGTTCACCACCAATGCACAGCAAACGTGTGTTTTGGAAGTGCTCGTAAACGTCAAATTGGATTGATACAATGGCTGCGTTACGTACGCGGCCACCTTGCAACGACGCAGTCTAAACGTAAACCTCATGTATCGACACCTTGGCTGGACGAGTTGTATGTAAATAAAAACAATACTCGTCCAACATTCCGATAATCTGTAATCTTGTTCGTATTTCGTCTGCAAAACACAACGCTTGGGACGTTCCGGAGTGCTAATCATTTATCACCATGTCTGAGGAAGCGTAAGTGATAAATGGGTTTCAGTTCAACTCATGCTGGGATGTAAATAAGCGAAAAAAGAAAAACTCACCTTCGACGTACCTTTTAGCTCCGACAGCGAAAGTCAGGACATTCAAGAACACAATGAAACAGTGCGAGCTCTATCTGCCGGGTTGCTGCAGATCTATGAACCCAAACTGAAGGAGGTTAAGGAAAACCTGAAGGAACTAATGTAAGCAATACTGTGCGACTTGCTAAACTCGGCAAGTTCTTTCCCATTGATTACTCTCATGTCCCGTCTCTTTTACAGCAACAAACAGAACGATCTACAAATTGCGTTAACCAACGAAAAGAGCGCCTTTACAAGCCAGCAGATACAGGAGGTTAACGAAATGGTAAGTTCCTTTGATGATGGCTGTTACGATTGCTTCTTTGTGTTGCCTTTGCAACCTTGCCACGGCGGTTTTTGAGTGTATATATTATTTCCCAACGAAAATGAATGTGGTACTGACCGTCAGAGAATGGTTTACAGGTTCGTTTCAAGGGAAGAGTTCGGCGAAAATAATGTGAATTATCTCAAAACAAAATCCCAAAAATTTGAGATTATCAGTATTTGTTTACATAAAAAAGAAAAGAAGAGTTTGCGTGTATTGGTGTGCTGACTTTTCGTGCTAGTGAACTGTCAAAACAAACAGCTGTGCCAAAACAAACAGCGCAAGTGCTTCGTTTGCGAATAAAAAAGGCGATTAAAACTTTCCTACCAAATGCCTCTGATCGTGATCACCGGCCTGCCTCGTAGTGGAAAAACGACCCGAGCCAAGGAGCTTGAAAAACACTTCTCCGAGAACGGCAAGGGTCCGGTACACATCGTGTCCGAAGCGGACCATATCGCCCGCTCCGGATACGGTGTGCGGGAAAGCTTCACCGACACAGGAAAGGAGAAGCAGGTCCGTGCCAGCCTCAAATCGGAAGCGATGAAGCTGCTCACAAAGACCAGCCTTGTGATACTGGACGGAACGAACTACATCAAAGGATATCGATACGAGATCTTCTGCATCAGTAAGAACGCCCGCACCACCCAATGCACAGTGCACTGCGCCATGACGGTGGAGCAGCGAATGGCACGAAGGGAAGAATTGGTACGAAATGCCGCGGCCATCGAGACCGGAGGTGACGTGCAACTGGATGGCGAAACGTTCGATGCACTCTGTCAACGGTACGAGGAACCACAGGACACCAGCCGCTGGGATCGCCCACTGTTCACGGTGTACGGAGAGGAAGAGATGGATCTGGTGCGAATAAATAGTGCGTTGTACGAGCAGGCTCCATTGCCACCGAATTTGGCCACTCAGAACGTATGTACAACCATTCGTGTGAAATGATTAATTCGAAGTTTCTAACAAAATAAAGCTCTATTTTCACTTCAGACGCCGCTGAGTGCAACGAATTTCCTGTTTGAGCTGGACAAAACCACCCAAACGATCGTCGACCAGATAGCGTCGGCGCGGAAAATCGGTCTAGAGGGCCCGGTGGAAATTCCACAGGCTGGCATGCGCGCAGAAGTCCCACCGAACATGAGCGTGGCCCAGCTAAACCGGCATAGGAGACAGTTTTTGAACTATGTTAAAATGCACACGAACGTTAGCTCTGACATAAGCAAGATACCGGCCATTTTTGTACAGTTTCTCAACACAAATACAAATGGTGCATGAATGGTGCATTAGTATACTGAAGTGTTTGATAATTTAAATTTATGTTAGTGCTATTAAGTAATTTAGCCGATGCATTTGTTTGTAAAAAAAACTGGACATCAACTACTTCTGGTAGCGGCTGCCGCTGCTGCTGCTGCCTACGCCACCTCCTGCAACGATCGGTTCATCGTCCTCTAGATTTTCGAGAGCCTCCTTTGGTGGAGCGTACCCGGGGCGGGTTTCTGAAATGGAACGAGAGTTTCGTTAGACCCTTTTGGGATCGCTACACACTTGCACACTACACAGAAACAACGAACAAGTCTACTCGTTATACCCATGCTGCCTAATCATGCAAACAAGTGGGAAAATTTCACCCGGAAACATGCGAACTGATAATCTTTTAGAAACTGTTGAAATACACCCAAAATCTAGGGGTAAGTACCGTGGCATGTTAACATGTTTTACCACGCATACAAAACGGATACAAAAACGTATACAAATGTGCACAAGTAAAAAGTAAAAGGTGCAAACGACCGACAAAGTGAGGGTTTAAGGAATCAATCAAATCAAAATTGACACCTTCGCGATGAGTAGTTCGTAACATCGAATGGACACATTTGATAAACTCCTGCTTGTTTTCATGTCAAAGTTGCTCAGAGCTGTTAATATCGCAGACATGTTTTTCTATTATATTTCTTTTCTATAGCTAGAGATAAGTTTATTGCTCCTTTCTATTATTCATATTAGTTGATCGTATGATTGTTAGCCTTTTATACTATGTGTCGGTTATAAATATATTAAAGTTATTTAGTTTTCTTTATAGTATATTCTGATGTAAGAATTTTAAAATAATTTAATGAAGAAATTAATTTGATTACAAAACAAATTTGCAAAATTTACAAAAAATTGCTCTTCCGGAAGAAAAATCACATCTTAAGAAAGTTCTGGTTTGTTTGAAAAGTAATCACAGTAAGAAAAAATTAACACAACATGAATTGGAACCCAATAGGGAACCATTTCGACAAAAAAAAACATGGCCAACTACAAGACGCAACAATGTATTCCCGCGCTCCGCAGTTCAACAAGCACGTGCTGCCTGATGGGCAGACGTCGTTTGATTGCGAATTGATCGTGTTCTGTTCTATTTTATTTTTTGTTCGTAACGTTTCTTAATCGCGTCACTAGACCGTTGTGTGGTGGCACGTAAATTAATTATTCATGACGGAAGAGAGTAAGATGTGTACACATTCGTTTTTTTATTACTGTACTCGCTAGTCTACTCAAACTCAAACCGGTGGAGAGAGATATAAGAGCAAAAATAAGAAAAGAAACACAAATGCAACCTTATACTACAAATATTAATCATAAAACCAACCACGAACTGCTCATTGAACTGCAACTCGCGTCGCTTCGAAAATTTTACCAACATCTTTCAGAATGTTGGTCGAGAGGCGCGTCTGAGTGTGCTGCATGGGAGAGAAGAAATTACATGAATGTGGTGTCCACCGAAAGTAAGAGACCGAACTGAGTCTGCCACTTGCCTGCAGTTTCGAGGAGCATAGCATATCGAACCCAATCAGCACGACTGTCATGTAGAACACGATCGTGTAGTCCTTCGTCAGTTTACCCTCCGACAGAGTGTCGACCAAAAATCCGGCAAACAACGACACCGTGCCCCATCCGATCGAACCCCACAGCCGCTGGTTGCCGTACAGGTGCGGCTTGTCGCCGAGCATCTCGAAGCAGATCGCATCGCCCACACTCACCACCACCGCCATGCCGGCCCAGCTGACGATCAGGAACATAAACAGCAACCAGAACTGATACAATCCCGTCACTTCGCTGTCCGCAATCTTCGAGTGTGAGATGGCACCCATCACCTGCTCGCTGTTGCACTGCACCTGGCAGCTCGTCCGGAAGTCGGTTGCGTTCGCCGGACAGTACAGCGACACCCGGTTCCCGTCGATCTGGCCCTCGTGCAACATAAAGAACAGACATTCGTTGAGCAGATTGACGTGGTTGTTGGGCACGACGCCCGTCAGTCTTAGGAGGCGGTCGGCGGGAATGTTCTTCTCATCACAGTACTTCGACACGTTCCAGTTCCGGCAGATCGTGTCCCACATCCACGGTTCCGTCTGGCACTCCATGTCGCACAGCAGTGAGCCGTTCTTCTCGTTTTCGGTGATGCTTTTCACCAGGCAGGAATCGATGCTGGTGCCATTTTCCGGGCAGTACTTGAAGTCGGCTGCCCCGTCGTGGCAGTGGAATGTTACTGTCGAGTCTTGCGGGATGGCCGGGATGAACATGATCAAAAAGAACGGAACGGCAGTCAGGATCTGAGCAGAGAAACCAATAGGGAAGAGGCGTTGTCCTATTTAAATGGTCTGTAAATCATTGCATTATGAACTCATTGCTACCTGAAAGATCAGAAACAGCAGCTTCTGGCGTTGAAACCGATCGGCAATGATGCCGAACAGTGGCTTCACCAGCATGCCCACGATCGGCAGGACCGTGTAGATCGTTCCGACGATCACCGTCGAGAAGCCCAATTGCCGAACGAGGGTCGGCATGAAAGGCACCACTGGAGCAGTTCCTGGGAGGGGCAAGAATAGAAAAGAAAAATACCAACATCACACAGAGATAAAAGAGGACAGGCATTCCATTTCGTCACGTCGTCATGGCGTGCTGGGACCACGTGTAAGCGTTGACACCGGCATAGCAGGCTTGGAAATGAATCGCCGTTTGGGCAGCAGGGCTTACATAATATTATAGTCTATTTTCTATTTTAATCTAAAACCATTACACAGTGCAGCGGCGTGTTACAAAAATACTAAGGGGTTCTGTTTTTCGTAACACGATTGCAGTCCACCGAAAATAGCAGGCGAATGTCTTCACGCCGTGTGCTACAAACCGGTTTGGTTTGTCGTAAATCATCTTCGCGCACCTGGAAGACGCCGGTCGGGCGTGCATCGCCATCGCCCGTCCGGTGCATCCCGGTAGGCTTACCTGCATTGAAGAGGAAGTAGTGCGCCTTCATGGGCAGCAGCTTCTTGTTGACTTCGAGTTGCACCATCTTGCACGCCGTTTTTCACACTGGCTTTCGTTGAGGCAGCCGCTACCACGAGGAGGAAAACCCGCAACCGTACGGGTGAAAAGTGCGTACGACAGTGTAATGTAATCGCCCCTTTTTTCAGCTCGATTCTACCGTCTCGGTCTGGCGGTAGCGGTGGACGACGGATCAGCTACTTGGAACACAACAGGGGGTTTCACTTTATTAACACCACGGCACTGTCGATAACGATTTCAGTTCATTTCCATTTTTGGCTTTCTAACGATTGCACCGGGCACTATGCAGCTGCAGGAAAAATGCAACAACCGATACGTTAGCATATAGACGAGGCACGCGAGGCGCAAACCCTGCGGTCGTTCCAGCACGCCTCCAGTTTGTTTACGTTTGGCACGTCAAAAAAATCGCAGATGCACTTTTGTGACCGAATTTATTGTGCAACACAGTAGCCGGCGTTAGATCAGGAACGCACACGCACACACTACAACGATGCTCTAGAACCGCGGGTCGAGGTTGCTTTGATGATTGTTTCCAATTATGCAACACCGGGTCGACCTGCCTCTCTGCGATGCTGTTTTTGACAGCTGTGACACGCCGTTCCCGCGCGTCATTCAGATGCCTCCATTTGCGTTCAACCTCTGTAGTTGGAGTTATTGCGGACAATTTGCTAAATAATTCATTTCAACCTTAATTGTTCGCATAAGCTACGTCGATAATTTAGATCAAACAACTGAGTTTGCTTCATCATCCCAGCATTGCACGCAAGTCGCCGGAATGCTCGAATGATTTCGTTTGCGTTCCCGGCTGGTCGATACGCACCCTAATAGAAGGGTTTCTGTGCGTATTTATGTTGAATACACACACACGTGGTTGCTTGTTGAAAATCCGTTGGAAATGCCAAGAAACCAGCGAAACTCCCGATGGTAAATTATCATAAAGCAATGTTAAATTTATAATTAAGTAGAATTTTTGTGCAGAGACAGAATACCCACAACATTTTTCAAATGCTAACTTCTCAGCATATTTTTTCCATTTCAAATCTTTGCGTTGAAATGGTTCTCGGAAGGGAATCTATTACTCTACAAAACATAGAAATATGAAGTTTCATTACAATGAGGAAATGGCTTTTCCATAAATTCTAGTATGGTTCCCTTTTATTTGAGAAAAAAAATCTTATCGCAAAGACTAAATATTGCCTGCCATTTTCCCTATATCGTATTAAAACAACTATAAATTCTTTAAATTTACAAATATATTCTTGAAGAAGTTGCAACTAAACACAGTAAGAAAACACTTGCTAACAAAACATAACTCGTTGATACCATCGTCACAGCGGCGGTATTTTACAGGTGATTCTGCACTTTTATAAATGTATGAAATACAACTTGTTACTCTGCCACTTTGGTGTAAATTGACACCTAGGAGGTGATTTTTGGAATTTGTTGACCAATTGGGCAGAAATTTTCATCAGTAATATTTTTAAACCCAAGTTCCTTGTGCCCGCATATGGCGGGAGTGGTACAAAATACACGAAAACAAAAATAATTCATCGTATCAAATAATTTTCGATTATTTCAGGAATTTCAAGCTACGTACATAAACTAACAACTTGCGTCTATTACGCTCTTCTTTTCTCTTCTTGTGTCAATAAGGCAATGAAAAATTATTTTCAGTGCTTTGGAATGCCTTGTATCAAGAAACATAACATTTTTCACAACTTTTCCGAG
>KZ067552.1:43011-72895 GCA_002091845.1 Anopheles cracens | reverse complement strand
GGTAATTTTTAGAAAGTAATTAATTAAATTGCAATTGAATGGATGTTATATGTGTTGAATAAATACTAAGTTCAATTGTATGAGCTTTCTAGTACTGTTTTAGTTGTAGCCGTTATAGACGCCGTTTTTTAAACTAATGATTGAAACATCTGAAACTATTAGTTTTTACATAATTAAAATAGTTCTCGCTACTAGTTTTCATAAATTACAGTCTAATGCTGTAACTTACGCACAAATTATGGAATTCATGCAATTAATATATTAAAATTATGATAGAAATATCGAAAACTATTAGTTTTAACAACGACAAAAATATATTTTTTTACTTACTCAACGCATAATGCTGCAATTGATGTAGCCTTTACAAAAGTTATTATCATTTTCCTATGCCTCATCACAATGTGCCTTTGGGCAAATAAAAAATGAGAACTAAAGCCGTAATTACATAAAAAGACATAAATGTTAGGTTACATTGAGAGTTGTAGAGAGTGCAAAACGCCATAAAAAGAAAATAGTTTCAATTTTTCCCTCCAAAATAGAAGAAATAAACTAAATACATAAGAAACAGCTCTTCGGCGTGAACAGTATATTTTACTGAACAAACAAATAAGCACGTTTCACTATAAGTAAACTGTTTTTTCGACATTAAGATCATTCATACAAATAGTATACATTTTCTACTCAATGTATAACTAGTAAAATGGGGTCTGAAAGAATAAAATGCGATCTAATTATAGATCGGCCGCCAGTTCGAATCGAATCCACAGGCCGTATCCGAATCGGAATCACCCATCGATTCGCCGTCCGGATTTTCGGACAGCGGCCCAACCGGTGCCCGTATCTGGCTCGGGGTTGTCGGCACACTCTGACTAAAGTGATCATTGTTCGGATCGTACGCAATGTCGCGCTTCTGGCGTCGTTTCTTTACCGGTCCGTACTTCGGCGGTGGCATAGCCGAATCCTCTTTCTGTACAAAGAGGGGCGAAGAAAAAAAACCAAAATTAACATCATCAGACAGGTTCCATTGACTAAACCGATCGCCTACTTGAATGTTGTCCGCCGAGCCCCAAGTTTTGTGCAGCTTGTCGATGAATAGTGCATCGGGCGGAGCGCTCGATCTAATCGCTGTCGGCGGAATGCGCGTCTGGTTGGTGCCAACTCCCAAAAAGTTGCTGAAGGCTTCGGTGGTTTTCTTCACCCGCACGTTCAGGGAACCAATCCTCAGGAATCCGGAGTCTTTTTCTACACGGGACGATAGTTACAAAGCATACCGTTGCATTACTGCCAACCATACTGGTTGTAGCTTTGAGCTTTACTCACCGGAATGCTTTTTCCGTGCCTTGATTTCTGCGTGGAGTAGAGAACAATTAGTTTGGGACGGACATTTACTTCATTAACATGAATTATATGAGCGGAAATATCAAGCGATTACCACACTGGAGCATGCTGAAGCAATTCATGCAAGAAATGCTTAATTACTAGTTAATCGATAATAAATAGCAAGCACTGTTAATTGAAGTGTAAAGTACGAAATAGTCGGTCCAAGAGAGGGTAGCAGCCTGTATTTACGTTTCGCACAAATATTTTACACCCCACTTTGCTACGTCACCCGACAGCAGTTAATTGATAAGCACCGGAGGAGAAAACAGGTCATAGCTAGAGGATCGGGATTCAAAATTAATAATAGCCGGGATTTGTGATATTGAAATGAGGAGTTGCTAAGCTTTTGTACATACCATTGTCATAAACATGCCTTACATAAGGTTTAGTTTGAACACAGTTAGATTCAGGATTCTGGAAAGCGTGTTATACGAAACAGAATATGCCAAAAGGGTGTCGAAGTATACAACGTTGTCATCCGATATCAATCCAGATTAATGCATTTGTTTGGTACATTCGTCAATCAATAGTTCAAAAAGTATAAAGATGTAAGTTTAGTTGCAATAAGTAAGCAACTAAAATACAAGGTCATAAAATACAAGATCTTGAAGTAAAAAACAAAGTTTCCACCTGATAATAAAAATGATTTTCAATGACGAGTGGCGAAGAAGGGATTGTATTACTTTGTTTAGACAACCTTAATAATAGTATCGTTATAACTATCTTCTCATCTATCTTCTATAATCATGTTTAGCTTGCTGAAAGGTAGATTCCTTTCAAATGAATCACCACAATAGTTTATATTATTCAAGGATAATAAACAGGGGTTCCTTGACGCATCACTAGCAACGGTGTCCGTTCAACACAAGTACGAACAACATTGATCCAACATGGTCTACCGAGACACATAAATCTGAGAGCACACTCCAGGTACGCGATACGTAAAGTGGAGCCCTCGCGGGTGCGGCGCAACTTCGAGCACAATTTATGCTCCATTAGCAGCGAAATCCAGCATCGCTGATTGGTGAAACGATCGCATGCAAATGCTCGCTGTTGCTAGTACGCCAGTTTAAGATACGATTCACACCTTCATTTAAGAAACGGGAGCATACAGCGCTTATCCATCAATAACCGTAGCCGATTGCACGCCTTCTAGTATCTTTCACCATCCCCCACCTCCCTCCCCGAACGACTTATCCCCGATCTTATCCTTTTATCTCTTTTTCGCGTGCAACGCGCATGCCGACAGCAGCTGCATCCTGGCCCTGGAGTAAGATCGTTGCGCGGAGTAAGCTAAGGGCAACAATGGCGACTACTACCACACCACCTGCGCACACGCAGCTAGCGTACACGCGGATTAAGACCCCAGATGCGCTATCACGCACTGAACGCGCGTGCGCGTGCGCCTCCGATAGACGTAGACACGCCAGGTGCGCCCGTTCGATTCGCGCATTGAAAAACCCGCCCCAAACCGCGGTGGGAGGAGGTGTGCGAATGAGTGCACTGGTTTTATCCCGCGCTTTAATCTGCTTATTAATAACCCTCCCTCTTTTCCGCGACTGGAGTGTGTGGGGCGAGACTCGCTTTCTTAAGATGGCTGCCTTGACGCTCGTGTCGGCGTGCCTTCTCGTGCGGTAAACCGGGGATTATTATGAGCAACGAGATGGGAGGGTGCAAATCCAATGCGAAGCTACACTTTTTGCCACGATGTCAATCTACACCAAGGTGGCTTGAAATGCAAACAATTAAAATCCATTCACCAGCAAAAACAGGCACGGCGTGGCGAGGGAGACGCATTGCACTAAACTCACACCCCGAGCCGGAGCAGAGACAGACCCTGCCGCGCATGTTTTTTTATCGGTTAGTCGGCCTTTTTTTTAGTACACCACATCACTGCACGCCGCCGCCACCGCCACCGCCGTGTTTCGATTTTGTTTCGGATTCGTTTTTTTGTTTTTGTAAACGACTACAAATGTTACAATTTGTCCAACATTCAAGATGCTTTTATCGCGAGAGAGGGTAGGGTTGGAGAACAGGCAGCCGTACAAACAAACTTCCGTTCGGAGTTTTTTTGTTTGCAGAAGTTAACACCTATGAGTAAGATGAGTCGTTGCGCTAGTGACCGGTTATTAAGCTTCCGGGAAGCTAGTCGAGTCCGTTGACTCAGTGTAGTGACAGTGTAATGTCACTAGGACTTCATGTTTAGTTTAGTTGTAATGTTTAAAAACTTCACTTCTATTCTAGTGAGGATGATCACGCGTATAGATTTGTATCGTGTTTTAACAGTATACTAATAACATATAATTCATTATTGTTAAGAATATGCTAGACTCATACTAGAGCGGGACAAAGACGATGAAGTAGAATAATAATAATAATAATAATAATAAAACTAGGCATTGTTACAATACCGTGGTCCTTGACTGCTGACTTCTTCCTTACTTTGGATACGGTCCAGATGAGAATTTGGTCATTTCAAAGCATGCTACTTCAAAGCCGTTACTATCAACCCTAGAGGTCGGCCTTCCCGGACATTGCATGTATAACTTATAGTTTTTTTGTTCAATACAAAAAAAGTATTTTAAACAGATTTACATACGATAGAATTTGTTTTGAAAAGTCTAAATCATTGCAGGAAGGGCAATGAAATGTTAAGGCCAATTATACTAAAGTATTTTCACCTTCCTCAAAGCTTAAGCTTAAGCTTAAGTAAAAAGGTTTTTAGTTCAATTTAACATGGAATGCAGGCATAACATTAGTTTTCCAAAAACATGTAAACATTTTTGAGCAGATTAATATGTTCGTTCATGAAATTTTGGTGAAATTGACTATTATTTTGTCATTGTCCTTTTTGATCAGACATTGTCAGGATGCAAGAAGCAAACAAGCTATATTGAGTTCAATAAACTCTGCGAAGAATTCAATAATCAAATTTATAAAACAGTACGTTATTACGTAGGCATGTTCGTGTAAGAGCCTCCGCAATCAGTAAACTTTGTTTATTTATCTACTACGGTTTGTTTTCTTGAGAATAGATAAACAAACTACGTAAATATATATGCTTTCTTACGTCAGATATCATTCAGTATTGCAACTATTTCTGTTTTTTTGAATATGATATTTCAACACTACGTTCGTAGCCGTTGATATTCAAATATCAGTCAACATTTCACAAAAAATGTAGACACGTTTGGTACGTTGCTCATTTGATTGATTTTAGATTACACATTTTTTAAATCTATATTCCTTTTTCCTTTAGTGTTTCTTCACATATTAGGGCGAGCAAAAGTTCGGTTGAAAAAGAAGGAAAGGATGATTTAAGAGAAGCGCAGGACATATTTAAAATTATTATTGGAGCGTTTTTGTTTCCTCATCTTTTTCCGAAGCAATCCGAGATGCTTTTTCCCATAAAATTGTCTAGCTATGCAAATTTGGTAAAGTATTTTTTTCGCTTTTCCTGCCTCAAAATACCTAAATCACAATTTTTGTTTTGTTTGTTGTTTTGTTTGTTGTTTTGTTCAATTTTGTTCAATTTTTTGTGAAACTATAGCAGAACACACAAATGTTACCTAGAGGTAATCTAGTAACTTTACATTCGTTTTCTCAAACTTTTGAACAGTCATGGGAATTGACATGTTTGTTATGCTAGTATGTCAATTCCCTTGGAAGAATTTGATAACCAGCAGTTTTAAATGATGTCTACAAGTAGAAAGACGTGTAGCTACTGTGTTTCTCGGATCTCGGTGGTAGCAAAAAATGTCAAAAATGCAAAAACGTTATATCTGTAAAAAGCTACACCATTTACGTAGAAATTGCCAGCAATTCCACCCCTTGGATAGCAGGTTAACCGGGTCCTTAAGGTTGTACCGCCAATGAGGAATCAAGAATATTGTTACGAAGATGTTAGGGCGTGATTTCCAGATATAAGTTTAACAATAATTTATAGCACAACAAACAAATAAACACCCTCCGTCAAAAAATGCCTAAAATTGCCATCTTCACAAGCTTCCCATCCTTGTGAGAAGGACATGATTTCACACTCGCGAAACGGGAGTGTGTCACCTTCTCGGTTCCGCGAAAACTAAATTCGGTACCAACGCCATTAGCCGGACGGTCAACAGACACCGTCGCCGTGTTCGCGTGTCTCAACTGCAAAGACGTCATTATTGGAGGCTCGGAGCAGGCAAACATGTGTCTCCTCGCTTGTCAATAAATGTACCACCGTGTCCACGTGTCGAAGCCCCGAGAACGAGCCGTCAGGAAGCACATGTCGGCGATTGTTTTCCGATGGTGGGGTTCTGCTGCGGGTTCTCCTCGGGTATCCTTCGGCACGGTGTTTGCTTCTTTAGACCGCGGCTGTTTGACGATGTGCTTACACGGTTTGACCATCGATCAACACAATGTGTAACAAAGCGCGTCGCATAAGCGTCGGGGTGTAAAGTGGCGCTGTTACAATGCCATTCATCGTTTCGCCATTATTTTGGATTAGAATGCAAATAAGAGAAAAATGGGAAGAGAAAGAGAAGGAGAAGTATGTGAATTTTAATTAAACATTACTGCGGCCCGTCGTCGGGCCTGGGCGAGGGGGCCTCCTGTGGCAGTGAAAAGAGCCCTGTAAGGATCAAGATTTTTTGTCGCTTGTTTCTTATTGTTGCCGCCGCTGTAACGGCCCAATATCGGAGGATTAGGCGATGTAATGCAATAGCTATATACTGCAGGGATTACGTTCGTGTACTGTGTGTGCGGTGATTGTATGAAATACGCCGTGTTTTACCAGCAGAAAGTCTAAGATTGCAAAAGGTGAAAAGCGAAAGCAGTAAATGATGAAAATTAAAACCCTAAACATAAAATTCCGATAAAACATAAAATAAAAATATGATAGTTTTATAACACGAAGCCACACGATGAAGCGACCGGGATGGCAGACTTAAAACAAGATGTTTAATCGAGTTAACACAACTCGATGAAGTGGTTACCGAAATTGACAGTAAAAGCTACTGGAGTGAACAACCGAAAACAAAAACCCCACTTACTGACCAGTAATTGAGAATAACGACGTGAGGCGTCGGCTGCCTGCCTTCCCGCAACGCCAGTAGCGTTTACGATCGGGAACAAATTGCGAAAATGGGTTTGCGTTTTCATACAACGTAAATTTCCGCGTCGAATGTAGGGCAGCCATGCAACGAAACGCACAACACAAGATGGCAAGATTGTGCGAACGTTATCAACGTGATAGGGCAGCTGTTTAGTATGCATATTTTAAGTGCCCCTCTTTTCACTGGCCATTTCTTTAACTGGGCCCGGCCGTTTGCGGAATGTTCCTTGCGCGGCGAGCGTGTACGCGCGCTGCCTTGCCGCTAACATGCTTTGGAAGGCGATAAAAAATGTATTAAGAACACATTGTTGTTTAGTTGGCTTGAGCTACTCTATCTTCGGGGGTCTTTTTGTTTTTTGCTTATATGCAGCGTAGCCCGCGCGCTCGCGCATCTATAGCCCGTTTCCGCAGAACGCTAGAATGCAATTAAAGTGCAGCCAATATCACGATGTGAATGCGCTAGGCGCGCGCGCGCGTTTTTTGTTGGTTTTAATCGTTGCGCTCTATTCCAACGGCGCTGTTCGTATGGTGGTTCCTGTTTTATGGAGCGATTTTAATTAAAAATTGAGCATGCCCCATGATGGTGTGCCGAAAGTGCATGCGTACGCCGGTCATGCAGACGTGGTGCATGCATGCTGCGGTGCAACACCCAACCGATTGCTCGGAGGAGCAGACGCGGTGCAGTTGGGTGAAAGAAGATAGCAGTGATAAAAAAAAACATGATAAACACGGGAGCAGCTGATGATCTCCTGCTGGACGGGATGTTGGACGATGTTCGACGAAATCAATTTTGAAGCATTAAAGTGGAAAGAAAGTAAAGTGAAGTAAAAAGAGGAGAAGCATACAACTCAGCAAATGAAGCATACGCAATACGGAAGAGGTGTTAGAAGCGGAAACAGTTTCAAACCGATCGAGTATAGATATTACATGAAACCAGGTGAGATGGGGAAACGTTGGCATGCAAATAAAACTTTATTTTTAGATAAATATATTGCGAAAACAAAATACGAATAGGCAAAGAACACCATGCAAAATACTGAATACCGGATAAAATGCATTTGAATACAGTCATAAAATCCTAAACCCAAGGTTTGGAGTTTCGAATGCAATAGCTTTTGGGAAGGTTGGTTAGCTGGGTAATTAGCGACGGTTAGACTACGTTAGTGGCATTTCGCTTCTTCCGGAAGAAGCTCTGGTGCGAGCGATTGCGACGGTCCAGTGTGTCCGGTTGTTCGGGTGCCGCTGGGGAACGGTCAGACCCGACGCTGACACCGGCCGTAACGGGGGGTGGTTTAGGTTTGGCGGCGGTTCTGGCACCGCCGGGACTGTTGTTATTGGTATCGGGAGCGCGGTACGACGGTGCCCGAGGCCCGGCAGGCGGGAGGGGGAAACTTTCTATAAAACCTCGCAGGGTGATTTGGTCCGTGGTCGAGGGCCGCTGGCGGCGCTTGCGGCGCATGAACGTACCACCTCGGGCCAGCGGCGACAGTGTCTTCGAGGGTAGGGTGAAGAATTTCTCATGCTTAGACACTTTGCGTTCATACTCACTGCTGAAGGTCGAGTCGGACACGCTCGTCATCTGCTTCTGGTACTCCAGCGCCTTCTTGCCACTCCAGTCGAGCAGGTCCCGGTCGGCCTCTGGAAATGGAGGCAAAAGAACTCGTATAGTATGCTTTGTATTGGACATGTTTAAAAACTAGCCGGTCTACGATCAAATCGTTGATCATTGGCTCTCATATCTCACTGATGAACCGATCTACATCACAAGCGTGATAACTGTGAAGCGACCTAATTAAAGTGGGACGTATCATTTCCGAGGTACAGTTTTGTCAAAGACACTCAAGACATCAACAATTGGGATTTATTGTCATACCTATTGCTTCACTATGGCTACAACAACAATATGCATCCTTTTCTTGTCAAAACAGACACAGTATCTAAATCCTATTTGAACTATTCTGCATCCCTTTAATATGACCGGATCCGACTACAATGGTACAGTTATATCTAGTAGGCCGAAAGGTCAGGTATGACCAGTAAATCTCAAGGTGCTACTCAATTCAGGATACTTAAAAATTTGATAGGTTTTATCTTTGCGAGCTAATCTACTTTATTCACTACGTACAGGCATAAAATCTGTTCTGAAATCGATTTATCGGCTTTGTTTGTTGTGCCTGTTTTCTTAATAATGCTATCAAATTGGAATCATGTCAATATTGAGAACTGATATTGATAAATAAAATGATTTCGATTATTTAAATCATCCATACAGAAGAAAATATTCAGAAGACAAGTGTAACATTTATGTCATGAACAGTGTTGGAATTTAAATAATAAGATGAATAATTAAATACGACTAAACTGATCTTAGCTATGGAATATAAAAGTGTACTACTAGAACAACAAGAAACAATACGGGAATTTTATTGGACTCGAAAATAAAATGTATAAACAGTTGTAAATTGAATCTCAAGAGTGTATTATCGCGAGGTTTTTAAGAACTCACTGAACAATTCGCGCTGAAAATTACGGCAGAAGAGGAAAGATTTGCATCGAAAGAACAAGATACATTTTTGTTTTGATCCGTTGCATGCAACATTTTGTCAATGAAATCGAAAGGAAAAGAATAACAGAACTGATTTTGCTTACAATTCATAAAAGACTAATAAGTGAGAACATTTAAATAGCGTCAACAGAGAAACACAAGCAACGTCATGATGCATGCAAGTATTTAATCTCTCCTGAACATGACAAATATAAACAATACCATAAATCGTACAACAGCAGTACGATGATGAATCAGACATCACGCTGCTGATAGGTAACACTCGGCCACACATCATCTAAACCGGGTTGGCAGAAATCTGGCATAAACAGTTGGTGCCCGATACGGAGCTGACAGTTCCATCTCCACTGGCACTAATTAATTCATCACCTAAGCCAAAAATAATTAACCAAACGTCCGGCAACATTGTCCGATTCGGATCATCTCCAATTTCCAGTTTCAATTCGAGCCCACTCCGGAACCCACGACACGCGGACTTGGGACTGCGTTTTTCGGAGATTTGGGAGATAATTCCACGCCACTCTGTCTGTCCGGTGAACCGGAGCGTCAAACGGTTCTGCCACGGCTGCGCGGCCGTGGTGCCTCTGGTGATAATATCTATTGATGATAAATTTCCGGCCCAACGCTTCATTAGAGCGCGCCCGAATCCGCGAAGTGGTCGCGACGCCACGACACCGACGCGATCTGTCAAAGCTGTCTGTCTCAGACCTCGCGGGGTCCGGTGCGTGAGGGATGAAAGCACGGCGCGCTAGTGCTGGATCGATTAGACACTTTTCCCGTCGCGTGTTTCCTTTGTCGCTACGGGGCCGCCTCCTAATGATTGGGAAAAGGCGGTAGAGTTTAAACCCCGGCCAACGCGACAACGAAAAAGGATCTGAAGTTGCTATAACATTGCTGCCACCGTCACTGCACCCTAACGCCCACCGTTCGCGTCAGGTCCCGGGCGCAATTTGTGAGTGCGAGCTCGCGGTTTGGTGTTATCGTCTGTCAATCAAAAGTTATCGATCAATTTATTTTCCTTATCATCCGCGCTTAGGTAACCTTTACGTGGGGCGCGTTGTTTGAGTCTAGTGGGGGCTGTTATTGGTGTAGTTTTTTTTCTCTTTAAAGAAGGGGGTTGAGCGGCTAGGTTGAAGTTCTTCTGACATCATGTGCACCACCCGTGCCTGTAGCATGAGGTGAGTGATGAAAATCGAGTGACAAACGACATGGAGAAGAAATTGGGTCCACACGATTCGGTAATTTGACGGTTTCGGGTGGCCTTTTGAAGGGTAAGAAGGGCATATGAAACGAAGCGGAAAGTGAAAACGATCGATAAATCATTCTTATTTGACTGCACCGGGTAAACACAATCGAAGTGATTCCATTGAGATGACATATCCCTACGGATTGACGTGATCAGCAAATGGACGATGATTTGATGTCACGGCGAATGTCACATACGACAGGCGATCGTCGGTGACATCGATCGTGTCCGACGGAATGATGGGTAGCCGAAAAGAGGCAACAGCAGAAGCAGAAAAATTGAAGATATTCTAAAAATGTCCAACACTTCTTCTAATACTGGTGGGTGCCATAGAGCATGAGGGAATATTTTACAAAGTATGAATGGAAGATAGAAAAAGAAAGACCACGAGAGGGATTGTTACCTTACGGAATGAAAAAAAGCTTACCGTTCATCAACCATTCCAATAACTTCTGGACGTATTGCTCAACGGATTTCAGAACGATTGCTTCTTGACTATTCCATTTTGAAGTCAGAGCTGGTGCGTCTCATAGTATAAAAAGAAATTGGGTCCACACGATTCGGTAATTTGACGGTTTCGGGTGGCCTTTTGAAGGGTAAGAAGAGGAAGTATTAGACGCAGGTTTTATACTATGAGACGCACCAGCTCTGACTTCAAAATAAAATAGTCAATAAGCAATCGTTCTGAAATCAGTTGAGCAATACGTCCAGAAGTTATTGGAGTGGTTGATGAACGGTAAGCTTTTTTTCATTCCGTCAGGTAACAATCCCTCTTGTGGTCTTCCTTTTTTCTATCTTCCATTCATACTTTGTAAAATATTCCCTCATGCTCTACGGCACCCACCAGTATTAGAAGAAGTGTTGGACATTTTTAGAATAACTTCAATTTTTCTGCTGTTGCCTCTTTTCGGCTACCCATCTTTCCGGCGGACACGATCGATGTCACCGACGATCGCCTGTCGTATGTGACATTCGCCGTGACATTAAATCATCGTCCATTTGCTGATCACGTCAAGCCGTGGGGATATGTCATCCCAATGGAATCACTTCGATTGTGTTTACCCGGTGCAGTCAAATAAGAATGATTTATCGATCGTTTTCACTTTCCGCTTCGTTTCATATGCCGCCCAAGGGAAAGGCGGTTCTTTTACACTTCTCATCAACCGTACTCAATGAATTAGATAGTGTTTGTTGAACTCTTTAAATCCGATCACTGCCATCAATACCAACACAGGAGTTTATGAATGAATTTTCGATCCGTGACTCGGTTTTTTAAACTGGTTTAACCAAAGGAAAATTTAAATGTCAAGAATGAATGTTTTCAAAAACTTTATATATGATACGGCTCAAGTAAACATTGATGTAAGAAGAGCAAAAATAAACTTTTAGCAAGCTTATTATATTCAAACGCTAACATTAGTTAGAGATCATTCGGCTCTGATACTGCCATTGATTGAGCCAGAGTTTATGTTGGAGCATAAATACCTACGTCAAATTATGAATAAGTGGACAACAACGTTTTCACTCAGCGAGATGAAATCATCTAAGATGGAACACAACATAAAAAACCGCTACTCACTGTAAACGTTGCACAGAAGCTCGAAAATGTCATTCCGTCCGAACTGAGTGGCAATGTGAAGCGCCGTGTATCCCTGAAATTGAAGAACCGTAGAGAACTGGAATTAGAGCGACATAATTAGAGGCAAATCAAACTTACAACACTAAACGAAGCAACCGGAGGCGCTTGCGTAATTGATTCGTTCCACCGCGCTGATAAGCATGAAACCAAACCCTGGGCAGAAAGAACCACCGTGACTTCGGCCAAAAGGGTAGCGAACAACGCTTTAAAGATTGAGTTTGCAGCAACAATCCGGGCTATGTCACCGGTGCGGACAGGGAGTAGGGGCTTTTTTAAACTTTGACTGACAGATGACAAAAGTTGGTCGGTAAATTTCTCAGCCAACCTACCGTGCAGTGAGAAGCGTAATTATTATTCCACCGGAAAGCGCCGGCCAACCGATTGATGTGAGGATGGCACAAAAAAGATAAAAGCACAAGCTGTGCAAAAACAAAAAAAACACTCGCAACAGTGGACGGATTCCAGCCATCCATCCATTTTGCTGTACATTTGCAAAATGCATGCAAAGCTCGGAGCACACGCAGGATACGGTAGCGTTCTATATGGCAGAGTGTATCTTTTGCTCTTTACCAAACAGTTAACAGGAAAAACTTTCACGTGAATTGCGCCTCGTTGAATCGATCGGCGCATAAAACAAAAAAGAAATCGCCACACAGCGCACCATCGAAACGGACGCAAAATTTCAATATGGTGCGCCGCACCGTTTGTTCGCTTCGCATCCGCTGTAAACATCAACATATGCATCAAATGTTTATAATGTTGTCACGTATCCTTTGATAAGCGTAACTGATCTCTCTTTTTTACTCCGGGCGGGTTCCGGTTGCCACCCCCCCCCCTGGTAGAAAACTACTCAATTTCATTTTTACTTTTTATATTTCCGTCCGAACGCTGTCTAACCCTTCTCGAGTCCCCTGCCACGCGTTGTGTGCGTGTGTGCCTGTCGTCCTCGGCGTTATGCGTTCTTTTTCCGGTATTATTTTATTTCATTTTAATTCGTACGCGACCGATTTTTCTCACCCCGAGCCCGCGATGATCCCGGTTGCCCGGTTTGGTGACGGCTGGGTGACCGAAGGTTGGTTGCCGTGTTGGGTGAAATTAAAAACTTTAAACTGACGCCACGAAGAAAGCACGAAAGGGGTTGCGGCGCTAGGGCGGAACCGAGCGGAAGGGTACAGCGCAGCGCAATCCTTGTTCCAATCAACGTGGAGCTATTGGAACATTTCGGAAACAGATTTTCACACCGCCAAGGAGGGAGCATTATTGCGCAGGGGACACGTGATGTATGGGAGATATGGATTTTTTGCTTCTTCTGGAAATTCGTTACGACATGGGATGTATGCCTCCGATCATGTGTTACCGCTCGAGACGTATGCTTCGCTTACGATTTATTGATCTGCAACAAGGTTTCCGCTTCGTTTCATATGCCGCCCAAGGAAAAGGCGGTTCTTTTACACTTCTCATCAACCGTACTCAATGAATTAGATAGTGTTTGTTGAACTCTTTAAATCCGATCACTGCCATCAATACCAACACAGGAGTTTATGAATGAATTTTCGATCCGTGACTCGGTTTTTTAAACTGGTTTAACCAAAGGAAAATTTAAATGTCAAGAATGAATGTTTTCAAAAACTTTATATATGATACGGCTCAAGTAAACATTGATGTAAGAAGAGCAAAAATAAACTTTTAGCAAGCTTATTATATTCAAACGCTAACATTAGTTAGAGATCATTCGGCTCTGATACTGCCATTGATTGAGCCAGAGTTTATGTTGGAGCATAAATACCTACGTCAAATTATGAATAAGTGGACAACAACGTTTTCACTCAGCGAGATGAAATCATCTAAGATGGAACACAACATAAAAAACCGCTACTCACTGTAAACGTTGCACAGAAGCTCGAAAATGTCATTCCGTCCGAACTGAGTGGCAATGTGAAGCGCCGTGTATCCCTGAAATTGAAGAACCGTAGAGAAATGGAATTAGAGCGACATAATTAGAGGCAAATCAAACTTACAACACTAAACGAAGCAACCGGAGGCGCTTGCGTAATTGATTCGTTCCACCGCGCTGATAAGCATGAAACCAAACCATGGGCAGAAAGAACCACCGTGACTTCGGCCAAAAGGGTAGCGAACAACGCTTTAACGATTGAGTTTGTAGCAACAATCCGGGCTATGTCACCGGTGCGGACAGGGAGTAGGGGCTTTTTTAAACTTTGACTGACAGATGACAAAAGTTGGTCGGTAAATTTCTCAGCCAACCTACCGTGCAGTGAGAAGCGTAATTATTATTCCACCGGAAAGCGCCGGCCAACCGATTGATGTGAGGATGGCACAAAAAAGATAAAAGCACAAGCTGTGCAAAAACAAAAAAAACACTCGCAACAGTGGACGGATTCCAGCCATCCATCCATTTTGCTGTACATTTGCAAAATGCATGCAAAGCTCGGAGCACACGCAGGATACGGTAGCGTTCTATATGGCAGAGTGTATTTTTTGCTCTTTACCAAACAGTTAACAGGAAAAACTTTCACGTGAATTGCGCCTCGTTGAATCGATCGGCGCATAAAACAAAAAAGAAATCGCCACACAGCGCACCATCGAAACGGACGCAAAATTTCAATATGGTGCGCCGCACCGTTTGTTCGCTTCGCATCCGCTGTAAACATCAACATATGCATCAAATGTTTATAATGTTGTCACGTATCCTTTGATAAGCGTAACTGATCTCTCTTTTTTACTCCGGGCGGGTTCCGGTTGCCACCCCCCCCCCCTGGTAGAAAACTACTCAATTTCATTTTTACTTTTTATATTTCCGTCCGAACGCTGTCTAACCCTTCTCGAGTCCCCTGCCACGCGTTGTGTGCGTGTGTGCCTGTCGTCCTCGGCGTTATGCGTTCTTTTTCCGGTATTATTTTATTTCATTTTAATTCGTACGCGACCGATTTTTCTCACCCCGAGCCCGCGATGATCCCGGTTGCCCGGTTTGGTGACGGCTGGGTGACCGAAGGTTGGTTGCCGTGTTGGGTGAAATTAAAAACTTTAAACTGACGCCACGAAGAAAGCACGAAAGGGGTCGCGGCGCTAGGGCGGAACGGAGCGGAAGGGTACAGCGCAGCGCAATCCTTGTTCCAATCAACGTGGAGCTATTGGAACATTTCGGAAACAGATTTTCACACCGCCAAGGAGGGAGCATTATTGCGCAGGGGACACGTGATGTATGGGAGATATGGATTTTTTGCTTCTTCTGGAAATTCGTTACGACATGGGATGTATGCCTCCGATCATGTGTTACCGCTCGAGACGTATGCTTCGCTTACGATTTATTGATCTGCAACAAGGAGAAAAATGCAATAAAACGAATTGTCAAGCTAATAAAAGCGTAGAAACATATTGCCCATTTCTCTTAGTGATGGTATCGACTCTAACATACAAACATCACGCTACACACGCGATACTTCAAATGCTAGAAACGAAAATACGTCATGTTAACAGAAAAATGCTAGCTGCAAACCATAACAGAAAACTACTTCCTGGACATCGGACAAACGCATGAAAAATGATACAACCAAACATTGTACAGCAATTAGCGGCAATGTCTTGGGTTAAATTATAATGAAATCTTAAATTTCAAATCGATTGCGGCCCGGCCATGTCCACATGTTCCGGCCGTGTACGGCTTACACGTTTCGTACGACAAGATTGCGGAAAGCCGATACCATACATAATACAGCGGTTTATGTGTCCGAACGCAATCGAACCCGATCGGTTCTCAGGCCCGTGCGAGGTCCGTTTTCCTTTCGGCCCTTCGGCGGAGGAGAGCCTTGTGCCAGGTCCGGACATTTCAATCGGAAGAAGTCTGCTGACAACGGGCGCAACGTGTCTTGGCGGGCGCTTGTTGCGAAGCCGAACCGAAAGATCTTGACCATCATTAAAAAATGAGGATGGGTTTTTGCCTTTCGATCATTGAAGCACTACCGACGTGTGTGCTTCTTGAACCGGACCCCATCGGGCCCATCTCGAAGGAGCCACTGACGATGCTTCCGACCGGAAAGGTGGGGAAAGGAGCGCATACGGTGGTGTGGCGGATCTATCTAAACACATTCTTCATCGAAACCATTCCGTCAGAACTGCAACGGAGCGCAGCGTGCGGTGCGCTTCCGCACGTTGTCGGCACGTACGTGTGCTATTCAAACATAAATAAATAAACTCCAACATCAATTGAATCGCTCTACGAATGTATCCCCGGCATCGCGCACTTTCTTCCCCTCGTCCCTCTGACCGCCTCCGGTTCGGTGAAACATGCTGTATGTGAAGACATGTACACAGGACTTTCTCTCACCTTTTCTTCGATCCGTTTTCATCAGCAGACTTGTTTACCATCGGTCCCGCTCGTACGAACGGACTCCCACGTCCGCAGCACCCAGCCCTCTTCGCTTCCCGCGGCGATCGTTGGCCTTTTTGATTTGACCTAACACTTTCACCCAAACTCCGGCACTGCCTGGCCCCGTATGTCGCACACCTTTCGGCACGGCATCACTATTCTGCAGTTGGAGCGGCGGCGCCACAGCAGCGCCAGCAGTGATCCTGACGCATTCCTCCCAACAAAGTGTTTCCACCAACGTGCGACCTGTAGTGTAGTGAGCGGCTCGTTCCTTCCGCTGCTTCTAAAAGAGCGGTGTCAGCCCGTGATGATGGCTGTGCTTGTTGGCTGTTGGCAAACAAATTCATCTAACCGTAGATTTACATGAAGATTCCGTTCCCAGCTTCCCTCTTCCATTGTAAGCCTTTCATTCATTCGCACAACGATTGGGGCCGCCGGGCAGGGGTGCAGTGGTTGTAGAGGGAAACCTTTCGTTGATAATAAATGAAATATTTTATGTATGTATCACCCACAACACTATTTGCAATGTAGTGTGTACACACTCGGTGTATGGGGAAGCCGGACCGGAAGGATGCTGTATCGGGACGTCTACAGTGACAAAATGGGAAATGAAAATTTTCAATCAAAAAGCTTCACATTCCCAACGACATAGCGCCTTTGATGAGTGGTGGTCGTAAAACAGGTTACTATTGCTGTCGGAAAGCTAGCTCGGCAACGATTGCGTAGCGTGTTTACCTTACTCGCTTGCTTGTGCTTGGAAACAGATTGGTTTACTCAGCAAACAACACGGCAGAGAAAGCTAGGTTCGGTTCCGATAGTGTCGTTATAGGACAATGTTTAATAAAATTGTTGTTTATGGAGTGGTGTCATTTGTAATCGCAAATTGCTTGGATGATAATTGAATTTGCCGATACGAAGTGGGAACGATCTACAAAGGTTATCAAAAAGAGAGATTAAAAATATTGATTTTTTAACTATAGTTTATGGCAAAATAATCATTCAAAACTAGAGAATGTTACTCAAAGATTGATTTCAAAATGCAGAGAGATAAAAACATAAACTAGCTTCATTCCATTTCGTCGGATGTACAACGAAAATAATCGCTAAACATTGCAGTAACACGTAGCTTATGAATGCTGTTATTTTTATAACGCCTATCATAGATAGTGCTTCCCAAATCGCTCACTACACACGCTTCCGACGATGGCACATACAACAGCGTCGTAATGGTCGTGGAAAGTGAAAAAAGAGAGCCGTTTGCAATTTCAGCCCACGGGATTTTGCGACCTCCTCCGCCTCCGATGCTGCGGATCTGAACCCGTTGCCGGTTTTTGTTCGTGTGTGGCAATCTTGTAAACTGTACGCCAACAATGCACTTCGGCCGCGAGTCAACTGCCCAGGGACGGTAATACACACTCGCGAAAAAAAAGATCCAACGTTATGAGATCTGCGCAAACAAAACAGAGGGGAAAAAAAGAATCGTGCCCATGCTACAGTTATGAAACTTTGTGGTAGGTAAAATAGGTATGCTACCAACGCGTTTTTTGGCTCTCCATGAAACGCTGGGCTGAGAGTGATACATTCCTTCCCGGACCAGGCGGACCTGGCGGCAGTGAGCACTCGGTAAAATTCTCGACACGGCGCGTCGATGCGAGACAGAAAAATCGAGCCACCTACCAGCCATGACGTTGCGCCCCGATCGGGGGCGTTTTGAGAGGAACGAAAAATAAAATTGTTCTTCCATCGAGCATGTAAGCGAAAGCGCAAACAACGAAAAAGACTAACCTGCTCATGATGAGAAGTCGATGATCGGATTGGGTCTACTCTTCTCGCTATAGCGAAGTGGCTACCAGGATCACTCTTTGCATTCGGTATGTTTATATTTATTTTTCGCTTTCCGCTTCGTTCTGCACGAAGTTTTTTGTTGGTATGCAATCGCAAACAGCGTCCTTTAAGGAGAAAAAACGCGCGCTGCGCCATGCTATGGCATCGGCGAGACGATGCAGACATCGGACTACCTGCCCGCATACCTCTCTGTACTATCAGATAGATAGTGAAATATTTGGTCACGACTTTTCCACCGCCGGATCGGATCCCAGCGTTGGCGTTCGGAAGCCAGAACAACACCAACGCTCTCCGAACGGTGAGCACCGGAGCCGACGAAATTAAGATTCTTTGAGGACGAAATAATTAAACAATTTTATTCAACAAATTACTTTTTAATTCCATCTGTCGCGCACAAAAGATGATCCTCCGGTCGGTCCGATAGTGAACAATCCGGAAAGAAAGTACCATTATGCGAACGGTTTGGTGCCTTAAGCATGTTCGGTATGTTCCATTCGTATGCGGACAAACGTTACGGGACTGTAAACAATAGTTTACAAGACGCGCCGGGTCGTTCGTTGTTCGACTAAACGTTCCTGCATAAACAGGCAAAATGCATATTCGAAGGTCAAGCGGCGCGCGTTGCCGCGCGAAGAAAGAAGGCACGCTAGAATGTGATACTATTCAGCTGATCTCAGGCGTACGGAAACGCAGACTGGGCCCTAACGTTGCATACATAACTGCATGTCCCGCGCGGTTGTGTGTATGTCCGTGCGAAGCGTTCGGTAACCGTTTTCTAAGCGCGAACGGCTACTTGCCTGGCAAAATATTAGTGTAACATCATGTCGAGCCCCGGCTGGACCGGCCCCGGCTGATGTCCCGTGTAATGGATAGGCAGGGCAATAAAAAATTATTAATATGCATGCATAATTTTTCACAGCCATTCAAATTAGTCGCACATAAACAATTAAGGTGATGTGTGTACGCGTATCGGTGCGGTTGCCGGTGGCACCATCGATGGCACCAACGGATCGGCGACTCCCTTCTTCGTGCGCACCCGGTGCACCGGCTGCGTGGAAGTGTTTCCCGACGGTGCATTTTTCCACATGCGATTGGAGTATGCGAAATGGTCCAAGAAGTTGGAGTGTGGAAGAACGGCGCAAACAATAGCGCATGAAAGAATCCATTATTTAGCGCGGAACATTATGTGTGAAACATTAAAAACTTATTGCACTGCTTAGCTTTGAAAAGATTCGAAAGACAAACAGCGGTTCATTAGCCTGTGTTTTGAGTAACTACCTTAGCTTTTGTTACAGCAAACCCATCATTACGCTCTTTTATACAATTAAAGTTAGTTGATGGAACAAAATTTGTTATGAGCTGAAACAAATGGAATAGCAACGTACGGTAAAATTGGATCTCAGCTGCAATGTAGTTTGACAACCGGGTTTTGTGGTATACCAATTCGCACAGAAAGCGGTCATTTTGACTGCTAATTTTCAACCATGGATACCTTTGCCAATTTTAAACCAGTTTTTCGTTTTTAGAAAAGTGAAAAAACTAATTTTGTGACATTCATTTTATGACTAAATGACTGAAATATGTCAAACTGTTATAATTGATAGATTACGAAAATGAACAAGGTTATTGAACAATGAAAATTAGCGGTTAAAATGTCTCTTTTGCAAAAAATAGGTATAGCTTCTCTCTTATCAGCGGAGAGTTTGGAAAACAACTAAACATACGACCGTTCAAACCGTCAAAATCATAAATTTATAATTTTGTACTACGTCACAACAAGAAGGAACGATTTTTTGCAGAACTCCTAAACTGTACTAGTTGAGTCAATGCACTAGAAGACATGAGCTTATTCCAAAACTGATCACAAAACATTATGACAAATAAGAAAATCTCATAGAAAATAAGTTCATTTATTCAATGCAGTTACTTTCAATGCTTGGAGGCGAGATAGATACATTTTTAAAAATTCCCGTGTATGTTTGGCATGGTGCATTGACATACAAGAGAGAAAGCATCTATGACCAATGATTTGTAAGAAAAGAGAAATAAAAATGTTTTATCGACATAACGACATCGATCTTTGCCCAAAATGTTCATATTCCCTGTTAGATTCTGTCAAACGGACCAAGCACCAGATTTCGTTACGAAATACAAATTTATCAAGCTTTGTTCGCTCGCTACTGCATAAGGGTGAAAAAAGCAAGCAAACAAGAATTGTAACTTTCGATAGTACGAACAGACACACAAAACTCGTGAAGGACTAATCATTAACTTCCGTCGTAAGGAAAGACATAAAAAGCGATAGCACCACTAGCCAACGGTAGGCGGATTGATGAATGAAGTTTTGATTTCCCCACCGAGTCCCCGTGCCGCAGCCAGTTCATCAAGCAGCTGTTATCGTACTCACAGAATCTTACGTCTGCATATCAAATGTTTATGATTTGACAAGGGAATAAAACCAAAAAATCAACACCGCCTGACCGATCGTCGGACACACGAAGGCGGCAACTTTGTTGTGTTGCATCTTATCTTTGCTGCCTCCAATGCGGGACAGTTCTTCCTTTCCGGCCAGATCTACTGTAGGACGCCTTCTGGCGGTCGATAGCAGGGTAGCTGGTCTATTTAAAGCGATCGCTTTTTATCGAGTTTGCTTTTTCTATTTCATGGCTCTGTGTGCGTTTTGTTTGTTCTCCTTCGCTACAGAGAGCGATATTTGGGGGGAGCGTTCAACTAATTAAAGCAAATGTCTTTTATACAGTTCCGTTAATGAAATTATAAAAACTAATTAGCGCGCTAGGAGCATTCTTTGTGCCTGAGGTGCAGGGTTTGTTGGTGTTGATGTTGTTGGTCGAGCTTGTTTGTTTTTGTGTTGCTTCCAAACTGTCATACTTATTGCCCGATCTCCAACGAAGACAAGTAAAGCGACACGCAAAGGGATAACGCGCAACGCGTCGGTAGCATGTTGGCAGCGTTCTTCTCACCTTCGCTCTTCCCGTATCCACGGTCAAACTTTCAAACTTTCATCAAAGCAAATGCCACTGAAAATGACGTTCCACATCCCGAACCAATGCTCGCCCGATATCCGCTCCCATCTCTACAGCGCGGAGAGCATAATAGCAAATTAACGATCAGCTCTACCGCATTTTATATCTCGGTTAATGGTTGGGTTGCTGGAATGTTAGGAGTTGTGGTAAAGGGAAGATCCGCAGCTATTCGAATTTGAGCATAACATAATTGCTCGTTGCTTCTTGATCACGAGTAGATTATCACGTTTCGTACCGGAGCCGAATGGCAATAAAATTTAAATATTCCTGATGAATGTTCAGCGTCGCTTATCTAGTTCGGCATTTCGAACCATTTGCGGTGGGACACTTACCCCGTTCTAATGAACACCCGATCGTTGGACAGCGGCGATGGAAAGACATAAAACGAAAGAAAACGTAGTATTACATTAGAAATACATGAGCTACATGCAGTTACATGCCACTGTACTACGCCGTAAACATACCGTTCTAGCGTTGACATCAGCTTTCAGTTTTCCCGCTGCTAGCTTCACCACGTTCTCGTTGCCGTGCTTTGCTGCCCAGTGTAGTGCCGTCTAGATGAGAGAGAGAGAAAAAAACGAAAATATAACTATGAACAGGTGACCAGAGTAGAAAAAACTAATTGTGCGAGCCTTATGATGAGATTAATTAAAGATAACTGCGAAACAAATATAGAAGGAAGCTACGGAACTAGTTTCCCTGGCGATACGATCTGGGAATTCACGCATATAACTTTACATTTAATCGTGATTGTCTTATCACGCGCACAACATGAAAGAGCCCATACGACGCGTTCACGCGCCCCTGCCTGCCGATGAAAAGATATGGAACGGAATTCCGATAGTGTCGGTAAGGTGCTGTCAGGTCATTAAAATGTATAAGATCATCGTCCGATGCTAAAATTATCCTACACGTGCGTGCGTCTGTGTGTGTGGTTCGTGGACGCCCGGTTCGTGCCAACAGCTATGCACTCGGCCGGGTTTTGCGGGCGACGACGACGAAACGGCGGCCGTTCTTCAAACGTGCGGGATTATAAATTCGCATATTTACCAAACACCAATTAAGGTTACACTTGTTTGTACGCCGGAAACACATGTACTGTGAAAACGTTTAGGCCGAAATAATTGTGCCGGCATGATGTGGGATTTTTCATAAACCTCTTTGCTTTGCGGTCGAGCATATCATATCCCCCAAACCACTCCTTGATAGGGGCAGTGTGTTCCGGTGTTTTTGCTGCTGTTGTTTTTATCAGGTATCAATCAAAAGTATTAGCACATGTTTCGGCACTGCTAGCTAGAATTAGCGTGCCAGGACATCATAAATCCTTCACGGCACATCACCCGAAATGTGCAGGTAAAGTAGGGCATTCGAAAGGCCGAATGGTGCAAGTGAGAAGGGAAGAGTGAGAGAGAAACATTAAAGCACAATCGCATAGCATAAACACCGGTCTAACCTGATCGGACGATCTCGCTATCGACAGGTGCATCGACAGTTGGCTCCACTTCAAATTTCTAAGCCACTGCTACCACAGCATACACACTCATCAGCTATAGGAACGGGCAAGGGATTGAATCGGCAGAATACGGACGCTTGCAGGCTCGCAGATGCAGATGGGATGGGCGGCATAAATTATCGACATTAGCGGATAAATTGGGGCTAAAAGTTGTCCATTCTAACAGCTATTACATACCTAACAGCTCGTAAACAGCCTTTGGCGTGCCAATTTTCGGTAGCATAATTCATTTGCTTTTTACCCTTTCCAGCCCAATTTAGGGAAACAGCTGTTGGCAGCTGGCATATCACAAGCGCTAGTATGGAGCGTGGCAGTCGTAAATAATGAGAAGATGCATCAGATCCGTTCTATATTGATTCGTTTTCTATTTTTGTGTAGTTTCGATACGAGATTTGTATAATATGGTTTTGCTCAGTTGGATAAAGTGTTTAATAGGTCGGTTACATTGACACACTCACTGAATTCTTACGAAGACATTCACCACTTCAATGCTATTTCAAAGGTCCGTTATCCAAAGACTTTTGGATTCCAAATCTACATATCTCCGTATGAAATCGCTTACTCTATTTGGAAATTGATTTAAAATGCGTCACACACGCAAACAATTCGTTCTAGGTATACCATCACCAGGCAAGTACGCACGATTATTGATACTCATGTTCTGCACGATTTTAGGCATAGCTGGATACTCACGTGACGAACGCTCACGACATTTGATTGGAATATGTCGTGCGCTTCCATCGTGAGGAGAGAGAAAGAGAGCTTTATTTTTTTTGTACGCTCCCAGCATAATTCAGGTCGCTACGCTTTAATTAATTTGTTTTACAATCGAAACAAACCATATAACCGGACTTTGCTCACAATTGTACAAGAAATATATGTAACATAAAGGCAACAAACGGTGGATATTTCCATTGTCTCATTCTGGTATGGTTCCGATATGAAATAAAAGATGAATACAAGTGTGATGTTTAATTGAAATTGCATTAGGCAATCTAGAATCAAAGAATTAAACGAAATTATAACGTCATGCCAGCGGCCGCGGAGCGCGTTTCTGCTGTGTACCGATTTACAGCGTCGTTGGAGGCTTCAGCCTTCCGCACGCCAGCGCACGGCAACACTCGATTGCATGGGAACAGCAACCACAGCAAAACGTCGCCAGCAATAACAACAATAATGATGGCAATTATGGGACGCGATAAAAATCACTTCCAGGGCACATATAAAATGTTAAATAGCTTCGCTTTGCGTGCTATCCTTCGCGATCATACAAGGCAGGCTGACCAAGTGAGGCTTCTGCATTCGAGACATGGTTTCTTTCGCGAGGCAATTGCTACAACGGGCCCCAGGCCGGCCTGCCGATCCTGCCGGCGAGACAGGCGGCCGGGTGGTGATGTGCTTGCGCGAGGCAAATGAGACACGGGGTAAATAAATGCCACCAACGTACACATAAAAAGCGTGATCACGTGAATCCGCAGACCCAACCGGCAAAACACACACGCACAAGTGAGTGGATTTGGGGGGTAGGCGCGAGCAGCTAAAATGCTGCAAAAACAAACGCAGCGATCGCTCTGCGCCGGGAGTGAAAAATATTTATGCTCTCTCGCACCGGTAGACGACGGCGACGACGACGATGGCTCGTGGTTGTCCAAGTGTGCCTTCACAGATTTCGTACTTAACCTTTTCTTCTGCGAGAAATTGGAACAATTTGGGACAAATATTTAGGGGCAAGTTTATGGTCCGTGTGAGTTTGCTCGTCGCCATATGATTTATGTCTGGCGCAGCGCGGCTCTACGAAACGCTTTGTGGCTGCTTCCCCGGTAAACCCGGGACAACGGGGCCGGGGAGTGACGGGTTGTCGGAGGAACGAAACCACAGCACACGGACAAAGGCGGACGCAAAAGCATGGCTCCATTATGCTGCGACTGATCTGCGCGCAACGCTTTCCGGGAGGGGGCAAAAAACGTTATTCATCTCTGACCGTTGATCCACGATTATCCAACATTAACAGCCCCGAAACCGAGCGGCAATCAGGCATCGGTGAGCTAACTGGACTGCGGTGTGGTTCGGTTCGGCTGTGTTCGGATTTCTTCCCGCCCGCTGGTCACCGAGAGCTTCTGGCGACATCAGGAATGCGCAGTTTGCATTGTCGACTGTCTCATCCGATTTTTGCGATTCACATCAAGAAACCACGGCAGACCTTGCCAGCCTGGCTGACTGGCGCGCATGGGTGGAACGAGTGTAGGAGTAGGAAGAGGTAGCAAAATTTTGCAATTGAAATTGAAGTTACACGATGGCGATGGCGCCAGCGTGCAACAGTAGTGGCGGTAGCTAGCACCATATCCCCGGGGCCACACGGCAACAGCTTGCCGCCACACGAAGCGACAACAAGGACGGGTCCGTCCCACCCAGGCGAAGGACAGAGGCACTGCCTGCGGCTTGCGTACCAATGGGAAAATAAATGAAAATAAAATCTTGCGATACCACGCAGCGACCCGCCGAAACGACGTTGGTGGCTTCCTTGGTACACCACTGCGGGAAAAGGATCGCTTCGAAATATCTTCCGCTTTTAAAGGATAAAACCGAGCCTTTGACACTTTAGCTTTATCTAGTCAACTGTTGGATTGAATCTGTTTTGTTGTGAGACATATACAGATGTATGGATAGATTCGGTAGAATCGTTCTGGAACTTTGAAAGAACTTTGAAAAGGTGAAATATATTGGATTTGTAGTGTCTTTTTGACTTAAAAACTTGCAAAACTTAGAGCAAAAAATAGTGTAAGATGTGGACTGTGGACAGCAAAACTCAGTTACTATATCTTTATGAGCTTTTGTTTTTCGTTAGAAGTCGTCTCAGTCTGGAAATAATTTCATAACATGTGTTTGGTTTATTCATGCGTCTTGTACGCTTCTTTTACAAATTAATCAACGATCAAGGATGTAAATACTTATACATCGTTACAATGCCTCTCAATTTCTTGAGCGATACGTTGGAGTAGACAATGGAAATTGTTTTTTAATACAATACCATGGTATTAGCTATAAAAATCGCATACGAAGGGAACTGAGCTGTTTGTACCATAACCGCATGTCGATCGGGTTGATATATGCATGGCAATTTGGACGCCAAACGGTGATTTGTACGAAAATTAATATTACAACAAATGATAACATATTGTCGGCGGGACGAGGGGGCGACAAAAGTGCCATCCTTCGGCGCTGCAAAGCTGGCACGAGGAACGAGCGCAAACATCATTTTTGGCGGTGAATAAAAACGTTATTTTTCGCTGAAGACATAATTTATGTTTATTAGCGAAAAATCTGTTCGGAGTCGTGTATTGTTGTCTCAATCTCGATGCCACCGAAAATGGTTAAAAATGTTTTTTTTTCATGTATCCGAGCGTGCTCGCGCGCGCGCGCGCCTCTGTGCGACTACGTTGCGCGCTTAGAGAAGGATTATGTGTCCATGCCGTGTCCGCTTTCCCTAGCAAGGTGGGTTGGCGGAAAGTTGGCGAAAAGCATTCACAAACCTGCTTCAAAAACTGGAGTAGATAAAGAAGCACCACCGAATGCGACATTTCTTGCTTCGCAACCGACCCCAGCGCACCTCGGCGGCCACGGCGGCATCAAGTTCCTTTGGAGATGCTGCGCAGGCCTTGAGAGATGCTATCAAGATTTGTATTCAAATTGCACCAACCGATGCTCCGGAGCGGACGGGCGGAGCGAGCGGTTTTGATAGTGGTGTTTTTCCTTCGGGTACGGGTACGGCTATCGATGCCCACAAGAAAAGCGGTTCCTCAACGCCGAATTTTTGGCCAAACCTCCGCCGCGGTTGGCGTAACTTGGTGGTGCTACTTTTTTGCGACAAGCTATGCGTGCTTGTCGCGATGGTTTCGAAATCAATTTGTTTGCTGTTTGCTGTTTAACCATGCATCTATATACTCTACAGCTCGACAGCTTGAGATCTTGTCACTGTACGATGAATACATGTGTTTTAGCCATTTCTGGGAGCTTTTTCAGTTGCTTTTTTTTCGTGCCTGTTCCGGATATTGATGGCTTACTTATTGAACGCATGTTCTGGCATAAATAATTGTAGAAGTAAAAAAGTTGAAATCATTGTGATTACAGATCCATGTTTAGCTGAAGCAAAGTGATACTTAGCAAAATCGTTGGTAAAATGTTGAATCATTCTAAACAGTCAATTCTATGTTCAACTAATTTTTCTTGTAAAGATCTTTTACAGGAGTGGTGAATCACATCCTACAGTTTTTAACTGGACATACAATTAGGCTTAACATACGATCGCATGCTCTTCGATATTTTGTATGCATTAACTTAAGGTAACTCGCAAATTTATGTAACCAGATGAGAAAGAAAAGTTGTAAAAAGCGAATGACGAAAAAATAAGCCATCTTTTACTGTACATAACTTTCATGAACACCTTCACGGTGATCGCTTTGCCGGGGGCCGTGAGTTGGCAAGTGCTGGAAAGACGGTGATATTCGATCCGCCTGTGGATCACACCGCACCGGTAACTTTATTTCACTCGTTAGCTTAAGAAACTTTTCCACGGCTTCAAGAGTAACGATCGAAATGTTATTGTTTACCTTGCAGAGCATTATTATAAAGCTGCGTTCTTTTAAGCCAACGGCAACCGGCAAAGGTGTTGGCCCGTTTGGTGAGAGGTGCCGACTGAAATACGAATCGCCGCAGGATGACCCATACAAAAGCCGACGCACTCGAGTGTGCCGGCCCATGGAGGTGACGTATTTGTTATTTATTTATTTTATTTTCCACAGAAGCAGAACACAATTTTAAATATTCCCGGCAAACATAACTTTTCAACGCGTTTATGTAGCAAATATTCCAAATACGTTCGGAGGTTTCTTTTTTTTTGTTTGTTTGTCCGAAATCCGCCGTGTCTGTTACGCGTTCTGGACATTCCGTGGATTGCGGATTGTGGTCGGACGCGAAAGCGATAGTTGAAAGGATGTGGGAAATATTTCTTTTGTGTCTTTGTGCCAGTGCGTATTACCCGTCTTTGGGGGTTTCTGGAAACGATCACGGCGACACATTACGCCGCACGGTTAAGGTTATTTATTTGACTCCATTTGCGGGAGAAAATGAGAAGAAAATTGCCTCCAAAAATTATGGAAGGTATGCCGTTCAGCCGCTAAATGCATCACCACTTCGGGTTCCACGGCACGGCACGCATCCTCCCGAGAGGTATACGAACGGCCAGAACAGGGGCTCAGGGGATTCAAAGATAATCGATTTCCGAAACCTTTCAGCTAGTGAAGATTGCACACTATGCAAAAGAGTACATTGCTTTCGCGGAAGAACTGAATCCGGGGATGTGGGTTTTAAGATCAAAGGGGTAGCTTAATGTCCTTTGGTGAGACCGAGCCAATATACACACGCGCGCACACACAAACGCGCAACGAACGTGAACTGGATTTTGGCCTTTTCAAGGATTTCAAGGAGGAATTGAGGAATGAAGAAACAACGAATAAAACAAACAAAAAAACATAATGCATTATCATCCGTATCAGTAGCTACCTTATTTTTTTTAGAAAAGTGTGCAAGTAGCTCGGTTCGGAGTTTTTTCTTCGAGCTTTTGTTCTTTTCTACTGTTTCTACCGACTCACGTTTCGTACGTTTCTGTATTTCGTGGTGCGCGCAGCGTTCTGCGTGAGCGTTTCGCGTAAATACAGCGATCGAGTAACAAAAAAAAAGAAATGTACAGTGTGTAGAAAATGGAGAAGTTGAAGCGGGCGCGGAACCGCGAGAAAGCAAGGTCGAAATTATGCTCCCATTTTATCAAAATTTGTATCTACAAGCAATTTATTATCAGTGCAGCAAAAACGGTCACTGTGCAGCCGCCGATGCAAACAGCAGAACGCGCAGAACGCACAGAAAAACCTGCCCAGACAGTTTCCATTGGCAGCGCTCGCGAAAGCTAACGCTGGGAAAACAATAAGTTCTCCCCGTCAGCAGCTTGTGGCCATTCGGTGAGACCTGCTGTTTATGCGCGATTGCCCTGATGCGGAACGAAGCACCGGGATCTGGTATCTTCGCTGGAGCTGGTTTCTTCATCGCTGATCGCAGTAAATACGCTCCATAATGGTCAAGGTAGGGTTCCGATGGGAGTGTTGTTGGCTGACTGCTGCAGTGACCACATCGTTGAACCCACTGAAGACATTACTGTGCCCGAGCCGGAGGGAGGAAACTATGGGTACCATTCACGATCGTAATGCACCCGTGTTCGATCGATAGGCCAAAAAAAAGCCATGGGAAACTTTACGAAGAACGCAGAACCGGCGGGGGGAATATGACGCGGGCACCAAGTCCAAATCGTGGGTCTGCTTAAACTAACTATAGCAGCACCAAAGAGCAAAAGTTTCCCAAAGGTAGCATTTCACGATTCACGTGCAGTCTCGTGGATACATGTGGTGGTCTAACAGTGCGCCCTAGTACATAACGATCCCGAAAATGTTTACATTCAATTCGTGGCTTTACAGAATGTCTCAATTTTAAAAATAATTTCGTCTTCATTCCCGCCGATAGAGCCTTTTGTCCGACGACGCCCGGTGTGTCCTGGGCAGGGTTGGTCGTGCCTTTCCGACCGGATACTCTGATCGTTGCCGATCTTTGCATGTGATTTTTAGCCTCTCTCACGACGATTAGCTCCCAAAGATTCGGCTTGCATCCCGATATCAGCAGGCCACGACAATTCGAGCCACGGCGGATGACGACAACACGGGCGGACGCTACCGTCGTCGACGCCGCCAGGGAGCCGAGATCGGTGCTTTAATTTGGCATTGTCTGCGTCGTCGATCTCCCGCTACCAGAAGGGAAGTCGACCCAGAAGCTGATTGCCTGTGTGTGGCTTAACCGAATCAGCATGCCGGGAGAGTATGCCCCATTTAGATCTCCTTCGGCAGACACTAGTCTATAGTGTACGGGGACAGTACAGTCGGGCGTGGAGACCAGAGAAAAAAATCGTAAGGATTGTTCGCAACGTGCCGTCGCGCCGAGGACTCCAAAGAGACGATCGGATAATTCGTGCGCATTGAACAATCGGTTGATAATTCGCTGAAGGGGGTGAGGATGCTAAGATGCTTCGCCGACTTCCGATAATCTGAGGCCAATTTATTTGTGACCTTACT
>KZ067552.1:26767-39702 GCA_002091845.1 Anopheles cracens | reverse complement strand
TATTGAAAACAAGGCAATTTATGTTTCCGAAAATGAGAGCGCCACCGAGTGGTTGGTTGGTATGGGTGTCGTGTCGAAAAGTTTGATGTTGCGGATGTGACATCGTGTTGGGGTTGATGTTTTTTTGTTGTTGGTTGTTGTTGTTGGGTGTCGTGTCGAAAAGTTTGATGTTGCGGATGTGACATCGTGTTGGGGTTGATGTTTTTTTGTTGTTGGTTGTTGTTGTTGCCGACCGATGATTAGATGATGATGATGCGTGTTCGGCACAACGACGGCAGGTTGTGGGATGGAGACATGTTCCACGCGGAAGCCGTTGAGAATTTGTCGATGAATTTGTTTTACATGAAACGAGAAGAAAAATTGTGTAAAAAATTCGGGAACGTATAGCTTCATTAAACGTTAAAGAACATATGTTCGAAATTGAGCGAACAAATATGAAAATCTCTTAGAACTGTGGCTACCTGCCAGTGAAATCTGTCGAGCAGCATGTACAACTACTATGTTATTTCTGCGGCTAGTAGGAGCTTTCAAACGCTTCAATTATTATTCAAATGAGCTGCAACTGTTGATTGAATAATAGCACACACAAAAAATGCATTAATGCAAAAACAAGAAACGGTGCAAATGAGATTTTAATGAGCATCTCAAATTTTGTTCACCACCCTATATGCCTGTCAGGAGGCTTTCAAGCATAAAACACGAGCTTGTTTTAGATACCGGCAATTTACCTTGGCTCCTGCTTGACAATATACATATCATTTACAGCAACCGTCACGAAAGGAAACGTTGAAAAGAGAACAAAGGTGCATTACTTAAGAAATATCGTTAACGACTCTGTTCGGTGCTAATTCGTTTTAAATTAATTATATCCAGCTAAGCCAAGGCCGCGCCGAACGCACGGTGGTGCAGTGTGTCCGTGCGCCGGCCCACCGTTCGTAGTATGGCCGAACATTCATCCTGCTGTTCCTATCTTCGTCGTTTATTTATTTGTTTTGTGAAGTGTAGGGGACCATCATCCACTTATGAGATATGGATAATTTGTAGTTATCTAAATGGGTGCCTTTTCAGATCGCCAGAATGGGAGTATTTCCCATCCAGGGCATATTGTATAAAATAAAGGTTAAAACATGTTAACACGCATGATAGGCGGAAGGTGAGAAGGAAGCTTCCGTGTGATAAAAGCTCGTTTGAAGGTTAATGGGCAGCGGTTGCATCACACAATTTAACGACTTATAGATTAATTCGAAACGGTGTTTTACGAAGCCGATCGTCTTGACTTTTGAGGACGTTCCATACTAGCCACATTTAATCACCATAGCGTTTTCTCCAACCATACTGAACAACCAACACTGTAGCACTTAAAATTTTGCAAAACAACCAATCCACTGTGTCGTATAGCCACCACGGGAGGGCCTAATCGCATCGATCACCTGGCAGGCTTCAGTTTCGCCTCCGGTGCGGTGAAAGCCGCTGACAATGTACAATTTGTACCCATTTTCCTTACCGTGCTGATGTCCTGAAACAAAACGAAACGGGAGAAAACGGATAAGAATTATGAAACAATGCAAATACGACACCATGTTCCGCCCAAAATCAGAAGCAATCAGTATAGAAATGTTCCCAAATAATGCCAACTAATGTCACCCCACGCCGAAAGGTGAAAACGACCTCGCACGCTGCCTGTCCGTCGTCAATAAACTGTAAGACAAATCACCTGATTACGTGTTTATGGAACTGTTAAAATGGTCGCGAGCGGTTCGATGACGGGTTCGCACCTCTCGCCAGACCCGTGTGTTATGTGTGATTCTTTGCGTCTCCTTCACCGCCTGCATTATTCCGCTTATCTGCATCGGTGGATCGCACGAGATTGAAATATGGGAAAATTAATTTAAATTCATATTTTTACGATCCACTCTCGCACATCCCTCACAGCACGGCGTTGCCCGTTGCTCGGACCTGCACGGTAGGGGGAACGGCAAACAGTCGTCCTACTAGCGTGAATATGTAATTTCTGAGGTTCCGGCTCGGGTCTCCGGCGCTCGGTGTGATTGTCGTTCATAAAAAGCATAACGGGCATGACAAATAAGTTGACGAAACAAGGTAAGGAGCGAACGAGAAGAAAGCACGGATGGAGAGGAGAAAAAGGAAGCGATAATGTCAAACCAAGATTTCCAACCTCACTGTAAGGAGCGAACGAGAAGAAAGCACGGATGGAGAGGAGAAAAAGGAAGCGATAATGTCAAACCAAGATTTCCAACCTCACGATACTTTCGTAGAGTGAGGTCACTAAAACCAAATAGACCCCCCAATACACACCCCGGCGCATACACACGCACACTGGCTTGCACACGGTCAGACCCAATAAACTACAACTCTATACACATTGTGCTGAAATTTATGCATTGTAAATTATTATATCGAACCATGTTTAACTGGCTAATAAAGCATTTAATTTGACTAGAAATAACGTCATCGTCCGTCGTGTCCCGATGGTTCTGGAAAAGAATGGACCCCCCAATTCCCAACAGGTTAAACCTAACGTTGCGCGCTGGTTTATGGATCCGTCAGTGGTCACCACCTAGCAGTGATGGTCACCAATTCTTCAATAAGCTTGGCGGACGCACTAGAGATGCATGCGCAGGAATCTGTTGGTTTATACGTTTCCGAGCGAAAACGAGTTGGGCTCGCACACTGGGTCCGATTCCGTCTTCTCGCCTAAGGTAGGTATGTTCTGCGCTATGAATCCTGCTTGTGCTTCGGGCCGCAAGCCTACCGTCGGTGCTAGTCCCGTCTGTTTCGATTACCACAATAGGGTGGTTTCGTTCTTTATATGGCTGGCAATACAGGTATAAACCGAGTTTTTTTTTGCTGGCCTCACAACACCGATGTTTATGTTTCATTTACATGAGCAGCCGCAATAAAAAATTCAAATTTTGTCCAGAAACTTTTTCATATTTATGAAACAACAAAAAATCCACACGGTTGAAATAGTTTCCACCAGCGGCGTCCACCTGAGGCCGGGGGGCTCGGAAGGGGCGACAGAAATGGCCATACCGCAAGCTGTCAGGCAGTTTGCTCGCTGCTCAGGAAATAGGTGTCGAGTCGCATGTTTTCGAGCGTGATACCACCTAGCACGAGGCTGGCGTTCCGTTGAGATTGAGACAAGTTGCGTCGGATAGTGAGACGCCGTACAAATTCCACACGCGCGCGCCCGGTGTGGCCCGTCAGTGATTAGTAGAACCACAACACAAAAATGCAACATCGATTAACTCCAGCTGAGCGTCGCGTTTATACTGCGGGCAAATACCCGCGGGTCTGTGTGAGTCAATCGTTTTATTCTTGGTGCCCTTATCGGCAGGCTTCACGCGCCAGCGTCTCCCATCGACATTCGTTCGAAACGGGTTCCCAAATTATGCATGATTTATGATCAATTGGCATTGGGTCTAGCCGGGGGGAAAACGTTTGTGTGTTGTGGCCAATAAAAGGTAGGTAGGAATGTACAAGAAAGAAGTGTCAATTCATAAATATTTGATTAATGTCAAATCTCTAATAGAGGAAAACCAACTGGGTCGAGTCTTCGATACTCGCCAATGATTAATATTCTGATTATTCTAATTTATTCTACGATTTTACGGCACGGCTACGGTATGCCATATGGCTCATTAGAATATCCTCGAGCAGCTAGGCACAAGATTGTTACGGATGAGCGTTCATCACCATGATTTGGCGCGGCCAATTGTTTGATAACATACCAAAACGACAAACTTAAACCAAGCGCCACAACTTAGACTACCTAAAATAATACTTCAAATTACAGTTCATCATTTCAAGTAGTTGAAATACGTTCGCGTATCCCAAGTATTATTTAAAATTTACACCGTATGAACAGCGATCTACAAAGAAAAACTTTAGCACAGGTGTGCATCAACAAAATTCAACACATTCTTGCAGCACAAACAAAATGTTGCTGCCTTACACCAGCAGATAAAGCATTCCACAACGATTCATTCTGTCTTATGTCAGAGAAATGGCACCAACATAATAAATGCAACGAACCAAATGTTACCGAACAAAATAAACTGTTAAAAATGAAAGTAAAGCGCAAACGATGACTACAATTGCTCACAAAGGAAGGTGTGAAATTTCGTTAAGAATTTTTTTTCGAATTACCACACTTGAGCAGGTGACAAGCCCGATAAGCGGATGGAATTTACCGTGGCGATCACACGAACGTCTGGAATGGTCTGAAAGCTTTTGCAAGGGTCGCATCATTTGTTTATTCTACTTTCGATGAAAGTGACGTTGTGTCGTGCATTTCTTCGCTAGACCGTTGAGGGCAAACGGACGGACAGTAGCAGCTACAGTGCGTTTTTTTTGCATAAACCTATACATGTATGTGTGTTTACAAGTTGTGTGGAATTATTATTCGAAATGATTAGGGAAGCCTGATAAAGCCTAAAACATGCTGTTTTACACCCATTATCGTTACGTTACATAATGATCACTGACGATACATACCCACACAGGAAAATGGCCGTGGTCCATTCGTGACAGGAATAAGTTGTATTCGGACGAAATGAAACGGCGAGGGGTTAAAAGAACCCTCACACCCGTGCTGCACACCGTTTAATAGAATCGCATGTGCTGGCAGGAGAGCATGTCCGAAGCTTACCTGGTGGCTGAGGAATTTTTTATTTCTTTTATTGCCCCAGTGGGAAAGAAAGCTTATGAACAGTCACGTAGAAAGAAATAAATTACCCTCCGATCGTTGGCTCTTTCAGACAGACGAGCGAAAGCAGATAAGGGGAAAAGCTTTTCTATCCATGTATACTACTACTTGACAGATCGTCGTTGACAAAGTGTACTGTTAAACCTTTAACTATCACTTTGTAAAGCGCGCATGATAGCGGCATGACGCAGCACGGCCCGATGGAAGGGGCAGACTTCGTAACTAATCGTTAGTTTGCTGAGCAAAAACAGCTCAGCTTCAGATTCTCCCGTCAGTCAGAGCAATTGCAGACACTTTTACGCTTCGAACACTTACGACGAGTAAAACCCATGATTGAAAGGAAAATAAAAATTAGTCAAAAATTGTTATAGGTAGTCGGGAGAGGAGATATTACGAGCCATTTTCGAATCTGCTTTGTTATTAACTTCGAATGCCGAAGTTCATCACAACCTGCAAGGGCGTCCAGTTTATAAAGCTGAGTTCAGGCGTGTAGTAGTAGGGCACAAAGCAAGGTAAATGGAAGCGTAATGAAAAACATTTTTAGAACTTAATCAACAGTGGCAAACGTTATCCCAGTGTTGAAGAGTGTACAAACTACACCCATTATGAAATATAGCAAAGACCAATAACAGCTGCAAGCAGGAATAAACGCAAATACCTGTGCTATACATGCAAATAGATAAAAACCGCAGAACCTGTTATGGCTGATTACATCGTTATTTAAAATTTACACCGTATGAACAGCGATCTACAAAGAAAAACTTTAGCACAGGTGTGCATCAACAAAATTCAACACATTCTTGCAGCACAAACAAAATGTTGCTGCCTTACACCAGCAGATAAAGCATTCCACAACGATTCATTCTGTCTTATGTCAGAGAAATGGCACCAACATAATAAATGCAACGAACCAAATGTTACCGAACAAAATAAACTGTTAAAAATGAAAGTAAAGCGCAAACGATGACTACAATTGCTCACAAAGGAAGGTGTGAAATTTCGTTAAGAATTTTTTTTCGAATTACCACACTTGAGCAGGTGACAAGCCCGATAAGCGGATGGAATTTACCGTGGCGATCACACGAACGTCTGGAATGGTCTGAAAGCTTTTGCAAGGGTCGCATCATTTGTTTATTCTACTTTCGATGAAAGTGACGTTGTGTCGTGCATTTCTTCGCTAGACCGTTGAGGGCAAACGGACGGACAGTAGCAGCTACAGTGCGTTTTTTTTGCATAAACCTATACATGTATGTGTGTTTACAAGTTGTGTGGAATTATTATTCGAAATGATTAGGGAAGCCTGATAAAGCCTAAAACATGCTGTTTTACACCCATTATCGTTACGTTACATAATGATCACTGACGATACATACCCACACAGGAAAATGGCCTTGGTCCATTCGTGACAGGAATAAGTTGTATTCGGACGAAATGAAACGACGAGGGGTTAAAAGAACCCTCACACCCCTTTGTAAAGCTTTGTTCGGCATTATAAACCTCACCTCGAATCTAGACTCCCTTGAACCGGACAACAGAAGTCACGAAAGCTGGTGGTAAGAAGCAAGATTACATCATTTTGCTGGTAATCAAAATAATGATTACATATTGATGAATGACGATAATTTAGGTGCCCACGTATAATAAACATTTAAGTAACGTATCCCGTATTTATTTTCCTCCACACAGCTGCAGTTTGGTGCATGTAGCTCGGAGCTTGATTGTGATATGTTGTTGTCGCTTATGCGAGACAGGGTTGTCGAGTAAACATACGCGTACGCGGACGGCAAGCGGCAGAAGTGCAATTCGTTTTGATGTTTAATCAATTTTGACTTAAACAAACTTGCTGCGCAGTGCCCGTCTACCTTCATGCTGTTTCTTTATCCCTAGGTAGCTAACTTAGACTACCTAAAATAATACTTCAAATTACAGTTCATCATTTCAAGTAGTTGAAATACGTTCGCGTATCCCAAGTATAGCAAATACATGTTATGTTATGTTTGTTTGAATTTCGTTAAATTGAATATGACAAAATATGACAAAAGTATACACAACTTCACACCAGCGCGCATTTGCACATATTTTGACACAAATTTCGCATAGATTAGCTATGCTTGAGCTAGTTTCGTTCATTTTCTCCTGTGCCTTTTTCTGTTTCGTGTTCAACGTTTTCGTTATTGCATTATACATGCACCACACGAAAGATCAAACAGGAACATTTTGTCTTAATTATCCACATTTTGTATGAATTAATTGTTTCGCTGTAGTTTTTGTTTCTTTCTCCGAACGAACCTCAAATTGCTACAAGCCGAACATTATTCATGAGATATCCACGACTGGGAGCTTTCTTTTGTACCCCTCAAGCACCGTAGCTGGATCAAACGCAACGTGGACGTAGATGAATTTATCAAAGAGAGCAGCAAATTTGAAATGAAAACAAACCAAATGCACTGCCTACAATGCAAAGGTTAGCGAAGGGTGCGAACGAACCAACACCAAGATCGGGGATATAAATATTTCATGTTTCTTCATTACGAAGGCATTTTGAAGAACATTTTTAACACATTTTTAATAAAATTCTTGCACTTGATATTTTTTCGCCGCTAATTAAAAATTCAAATGGTATTTTCATTACCGCACGTTCGCACGGGTGGATCATCGGGAGCGTTGTGTGTTGTCTGCTGGATCTAGTTGTTGCAAACTGGTTGCGAAAGGTCCCAACAATTGTCATATCTGATCAAACTTTATTAAAGCGTCTAGTATAATGCGTAGTAAGATGATCATCTTCGCTATCGTATCAATCATTTGATGTTGACGTCTGAGATAGTTGGGTCAAACTGTACGGTGGAGGATGCCGGAAAGAAGACAGATTGTTTTTGCTTAGACCGTCCAAACTATAAAAAATGCGCGAAACCCCTTGCTATTAGTTGCCTCCCATGCCACAACGCATTTCTTTTGTAAAGCTTTGTTCGGCATTATAAACCTCACCTCGAATCTAGACTCCCTTGAACCGGACAACAGAAGTCACGAAAGCTGGTGGTAAGAAGCAAGATTACATCATTTTGCTGGTAATCAAAATAATGATTACATATTGATGAATGACGATAATTTAGGTGCCCACGTATAATAAACATTTAAGTAACGTATCCCGTATTTATTTTCCTCCACACAGCTGCAGTTTGGTGCATGTAGCTCGGAGCTTGATTGTGATATGTTGTTGTCGCTTATGCGAGACAGGGTTGTCGAGTAAACATACGCGTACGCGGACGGCAAGCGGCAGAAGTGCAATTCGTTTTGATGTTTAATCAATTTTGACTTAAACAAACTTGCTGCGCAGTGCCCGTCTACCTTCATGCTGTTTCTTTATCCCTAGGTAGCACAAGGGACGTGTCATGAGCGATCACGTACGCTTCGAACACTTACGACGAGTAAAACCCATGATTGAAAGGAAAATAAAAATTAGTCAAAAATTGTTATAGGTAGTCGGACAAAATAAACTGTTAAAAATGAAAGTAAAGCGCAAACGATGACTACAATTGCTCACAAAGGAAGGTGTGAAATTTCGTTAAGAATTTTTTTTCGAATTACCACACTTGAGCAGGTGACAAGCCCGATAAGCGGATGGAATTTACCGTGGCGATCACACGAACGTCTGGAATGGTCTGAAAGCTTTTGCAAGGGTCGCATCATTTGTTTATTCTACTTTCGATGAAAGTGACGTTGTGTCGTGCATTTCTTCGCTAGACCGTTGAGGGCAAACGGACGGACAGTAGCAGCTACAGTGCGTTTTTTTTGCATAAACCTATACATGTATGTGTGTTTACAAGTTGTGTGGAATTATTATTCGAAATGATTAGGGAAGCCTGATAAAGCCTAAAACATGCTGTTTTACACCCATTATCGTTACGTTACATAATGATCACTGACGATACATACCCACACAGGAAAATGGCCTTGGTCCATTCGTGACAGGAATAAGTTGTATTCGGACGAAATGAAACGACGAGGGGTTAAAAGAACCCTCACACCCGTGCTGCACACCGTTTAATAGAATCGCATGTGCTGGCAGGAGAGCATGTCCGAAGCTTACCTGGTGGCTGAGGAATTTTTTATTTCTTTTATTGCCCCAGTGGGAAAGAAAGCTTATGAACAGTCACGTAGAAAGAAATAAATTTCCCTCCGATCGTTGGCTCTTTCAGACAGACGAGCGAAAGCAGATATGGGGAAAAGCTTTTCTATCCATGTATACTACTACTTGACAGATCGTCGTTGACAAAGTGTACTGTTAAACCTTTAACTATCACTTTGTAAAGCGCGCATGATAGCGGCATGACGCAGCACGGCCCGATGGAAGGGGCAGATTTCGTAACTAATCGTTAGTTTGCTGAGCAAAAACAGCTCAGCTTCAGATTCTCCCGTCAGTCAGAGCAATTGCAGACACTTTGCAATGAATTTAATGCATTTGCAAGATCTTGTCACCTATGAGTGTCGGAGACATATCTTCTGCTAGCGATGCCCGTGTGCCTTGCTGCTAGTGGTAGCCACTTGCAGCACTCGATGCCCCACCCAAGAGCTCTGGCCTCGTCAGCGCAGCGGACATCAATTGCTCGAGAACCGAACCGAAGCCCGACGCGTACACCTCGAGGAGCAAAACTTGTCGAGTGGAATCTCCTCGGTACATGACAGTTCGGTAATTTACGATTTTCTCCCATCGAATTCATCTTGGAGAAGCAGTTTTTGCAATATATCTTCTTCCACCGCAGCGCACTGCCGTGCGCCTGCTGTGGTTGCTGTTACAGTTGCAAATTAGAAGAAACAGTTCCTTTCCCGGCGGCGCACTTGAGGTGCAGCGCAGAGTGCACCACACACTCCACGCAGATAGGTTATGTGTTCTGTCGTTCGCAGTATCGTGACGCTGCGAACACTATGCACTACCCACCGGAATCTGGGTGGGATCAGGATCAGAATTCCAGCACAAAGTGTGTCCCTTTCCGATATCATCTTACACATCACTGGATGGAGAGGAAGCAGAAAGGAAGGGTTGTTTCTTCGTGCAACGCTAACGACGATGCAATGTTCAAACGGAACTGGTTCTGAAACGCAAATGCGAAAGGGCTTAATATCTGGTCGGGGCTTTGCTGATAATATTGTCTTCCGGTTCAGCGATCTGGATTGCAGGAAGAACCAACGTGCACAACGTTTCTGTACAACATTGTATCGCGCTGGAGAAACTTTTATTCTCTTATAGACGTAACGGACATCGTTTATAATAGCATATAAATGGAAATTATTGTTTTGAATATATTATTTGTTTTGAAAACTAACTATGCTATTTTCACTAAAATGAAATCTGTTTATCCAATTTAAATAACTCAAATCCATAGTGCAATAGTTCGTTCTAGCCGCATTTGATTCGTGACCAACATTTAACACTCAACCATTTACGCTTCCGACCACTAGGCTTTCCGCTAAATTGAGAATACCATCGATACAGGAAGGCTGTATGGTTTGATATCATTCCAACAGATGACGATACCGATAGCATCTCGAACGCCATGCATCTTCCAAAGCGAGCATGATGGTCCTGTCGAAAGATTCTGGGCTAGATGTTTGCTTCAACCTCGCTAAGACACTGTTACGCCTGTCCGGCGTGCTTTACGTATAAACAATGCACAAGTGCAAAGGACGGGAAGTAAAGAAAATTCGGTTTGCTGGAAAAGCGTGGAACGTGGAATAACATGAAAAGCGATATTTCCATATCCATTAAGAATGATCTGCTGCCGGCTGAGCTGCTGCCGCTTCATGGATGATTGCTGTATTGCATCGACGTACCACACCGTACCGTGATTACTTTGTTGGACGCGAAATCAGGGACCAATTACGGCTGCGGACGGGTTGTGGTTGGGGTCGGAAAAGATGGATTGCTTACCGGATAGCAGAATAATATCTTAACCCCAAGAGCAGGTTCTTATTGCTGTTGTTGCTAAGGATTTGCAGATCTTTTCCTATATGTATCATATTTGAGGTGAACCACAGGAAGTAAGAAATCGTACGATGGCATTGTACGGCACCATTCCGTTGCGGATCTGGTGCGATCTGGAGGCCCACGAAAGCCACGCACCATGCGTATCATCTTCATATTCAATGAAGCCGCCACTGGTTGCAGGCTGAGATTTTTTTGTTGTTGTCGTCGTTCTTTACCGTGTGTTCCGGACCGAAACGGACCAGTCCGCGGAGAAACATAGTCCTTATATTTAAATTAGATAAAAAGCGGAGCGTAATGATTCATCATAAATCACGAAACTAACGCAAACGCTGCCACCCAGCCGAAGCTATTAATCAGATGTGAAATGTTGATAAAAATGATTCACTATAAGATTTTACCGATGTTCCATTATTGAAATGTTACCGCCGTCTTATCTTCTCCGGCGGTGCATATATACACACACCCGGGCGTCGGTAGAAAGATGAATGGGCATGCGATGAAACAAACTAACAAACAAAAAAAAAACATAAAAATATAGACCAACTGAAATGACAATGTTGGGTTGAAGAAAACGGTGGATGAACCTTATGAGCTATATGTTGTAATAAGCGCGACTCATAAAACGCAAACTTTGCTAACTTATTTCTTATTGTGCTTACTCAAAACCCATAGCCCACTTTGCGAAATGCGTACATACGTTGTACCATTCATTCGCGTCCAAAAACCATGATGAGGAAAGAGCGTACACATCGTATACCGGATGGTGCACAAACACAACCCAACAGTGACGTCCATTTCTGGAATGAATTGGAAAACAGCATTTCATTCGCCAAACAAACGGACGGCGCACCTTCGACGGCGGAAAGGTACAATCTGATCGCAAGTGGTATCATTTCTCCTACGCAAAGGTGCATTCGCTTAATTTATAGATTTTGTATTCCAGATGGTATAAATCAAAACGACATAATTAATTGATAAAAATTACTTAATTTTAGATTTATGTCTCTTTTTATTCGGTCAAACTACGGCCGAGGCATGAGGCACGAGGCAAAGACCTGAATCGTGAAGGAGATGCGGTCCGGAAAGACTCATGCTAGGCAGCCGCACACGGAGGAAGATGATCGCTGCAGTGGTCCCGGGGCAACACCGCTGTTCTACTCGCGCAACGATATTCCCCCGCATGTGGCCCCGCATCCTTTGTGTGCAGTACAAGAGCGCTCATTTCCTATATGTATCATATTTGAGGTGAACCACAGGAAGTAAGAAATCGTACGATGGCATTGTACGGCACCATTCCGTTGCGGATCTGGTGCGATCTGGAGGCCCACGAAAGCCACGCACCATGCGTATCATCTTCATATTCAATGAAGCCGCCACTGGTTGCAGGCTGAGATTTTTTTGTTGTTGTCGTCGTTCTTTACCGTGTGTTCCGGACCGAAACGGACCAGTCCGCGGAGAAACATAGTCCTTATATTTAAATTAGATAAAAAGCGGAGCGTAATGATTCATCATAAATCACGAAACTAACGCAAACGCTGCCACCCAGCCGAAGCTATTAATCAGATGTGAAATGTTGATAAAAATGATTCACTATAAGATTTTACCGATGTTCCATTATTGAAATGTTACCGCCGTCTTATCTTCTCCGGCGGTGCATATATACACACACCCGGGCGTCGGTAGAAAGATGAATGGGCATGCGATGAAACAAACTAACAAACAAAAAAAAATGATTTTTGCAAAGTAAAATACAAAATACAGTAGCTACATAAACAAAAAAAAACAATGGAATACAACTTCTCTGTAATATAAGGATTAAGATCTTGATAGGATTGTCTATTAGAATGTATATCTGACATTAGAATTTTTTTTTAATTTGACCATACATCGGTTTAAATGGATTATTTTATTAAGTTTCTGCTATTATTATAATTCTTGTGTGCAGTTCGCGTTTGTTGACGTAGTTTCGACTTACTAGACTCAATTTATAACCTTGTGGCAAGATAGTCGGATATAGGATCTTAGCACCGTCCCTGTTGTGTGAAGACCTACCATACTCCCACTGAGCCACCGAATAGTACTCCTAATTTGCCTGGCCTGTTACGTGTTAGTGTACTATTTGTAATAGTCTTAAGCGTGCTTCTATGGGGCCTCGTGGTCCATTGAATTTCAAGTAATAAAAATAACAAATAACAAATAATTTTTCGACAGCCATTTTCGACT
>KZ067552.1:0-26757 GCA_002091845.1 Anopheles cracens | reverse complement strand
AATTTCTTTCAAAGTCTCTTTAAAACTATCAACAACTATGCAACACTATTCAGACCATTTTTAAACAAGGACCGACTCGGAGTAAGGTGAATTAGCTTGATGAAAGAAATGTTCATCAGCGTATGCATTAAAAAGCGACTTTTTTTTCAAACGGATAGTAAAAATAAACGGTCACAGATACTTTATCAAACCAAATTACATTTGTTTCTATATTATGTTTATTATTGTATATTATTGTTTATTATTGTATATTATTGTTTATTATTGTGGCCAAAACATCAATCGTGATTTTTTTTATGAAGTAATTAACTTCTGGGAGGCACTCTGTACTATAAATCTTACCGGACAATGCCAGCCACGATGAAAAGAAGAGGGACGTGACATCTCCTTTTCGCGGATTTTGAGTCGCAGGAACACCTTCCTCTGGAACTTATTATGGCCAGTACCATGATTCCTTTCAATAGATTTTATCTCCTCCAGAAGTGGCTGAGTATTATAAAAAATGCCCAATAGTATCCGGCCAATACAAAGTGTGTCGCAATGGCCTACAGGCAGGGATTGAACAAATCATAGAATGGAGTTCTTTCACTGTTTTGACCATAGCCAATGTAAATGAAGTAATAGAGGCGCCAAATTTTGACAGTATGTTGTCATGTATACATTGACCACTAATGAATAACTGACCACTGGGTGGCAGGGTAATCTCATGAAAAATCGAAGCATTTTGTCGCTTTTTTTAATGCATACGTTAGCATCTATCTATGAGCACAATAATTAATATGAATTTGTTAACCTAACATTAGCCAATACGACCAGGCCCCAAAAAATTATATTACAATCTTCTATGTAATTTTTACCAAAAAAAAGAAAGGTTTATACAAGCCAGCATAATTTTCGTTCCGAACAGACAGATGCTATTATTTTAGTTTTAAAATGTGTTTGTGCATTGTTGCGGGGAAATTTGATTCCTTTTGTAATATCATAAAACATAAGCACAACAACGCGGGGAAGGGATTTTTTCTCAAGCTCGTCTCAGCATATCGATACCATAGTCGAAACGATACTGAACAACTGTTTTTCTTGGAGAAAAATTGGAACAAAGTTGTTTTCTCTCACATCATAGGCTCCGGCGGGGCTGGCGGGGTGTTCCGTAAGGAAACCGCAACAGGTAGACAAAGGACCGCACCGGCCGGGTACAGTTTTCCGGCCCGGAACGTCACGAATCTCGCGCGAACCATGTTCTCGATCACTCAATTTAACCGTTCCTAGTGATTTGCGTTCACACTACATGCGCGCGCGCGACGGCTACCGTCCGCGACCGCGTGCAGCACCGGATCTTTCGCGGGTGCTTATTATACGCCATTATATGGAGCGACGGGCCACCTGCGTAAAGCGTCAGCACCGCGGCCCGTAAGCGCGGCATTCACGGATGAATACTTTTTTTCGCCACCAAAGCCACCCAAGTGCGAAAGGATACATTTCTCCGCCATTCTTCCCCTGGGAAGCGGCGCTTGTCAGTCGGAGCCGGGGAGAGCGCCGCGCACACATGTCCGCTGCTGCTGCTGCTGTTGTTTTCCATTCGTCTCGCTCACTTACCTCCACTACGGACCGACTCCGTTCCGTCCGTCGGTGCTCGCGCGTTCGAAATGCGTGGCAGGATGCGGCTAACCGGCCCGTGTCTGGTTGCAGATATAAAATAGCAATGCATGCCTTATCAGTGGGACAGGCAAGCACGGGGTAGGGAAGGATGTTAATTCTTAAAAAACACAATTTTTCTACGAATTATTCAAATGAATTAACATCATTTTTGTTGCCATGTACCGCATTACACTATGTAAATTGCACCGCGCACCGTGCGCTAGACACTTAAGCCGGAGGGGACGTTATAGGTAAGGGCGAGCGAGCGCGCGCGCGCGGGGATCGGAAAATGCTCAGCGCGAGAAAATGCGCGAACGCTCGCGGCCGCGCAACCGCGCAAGCCAAATGATGGGTGCTAGACGCACGAAAACTGCAACCAGAGGCCACGCCACTACACATCGGCAACGGGGCGGTGGCAGAAGACAGAGGCGCCGTTTGAGAAGCAGAACAAAAAATAATAATATCAACGCATTAATGTTAGCATATAAAACAATTAAATTCGCGTACGCAGTAAACGGAAACGCACCATCGCGAGGGGCGACGCTGGAAAAGCCAAACGTGCGATCTGAAGGGTATCCACGGGAAACGCTCTCCTCGCGTGGGGAGCTGCTCAGCCGCGGCAGACGCGTCGGAATCTGATCGAGACGGTGTGCTGCGTGTGCACGATCGCTGGCGACGGCCGTTGGGAGGGGGTTGGTTGCTTTGTTTCTGATAGTCGAAGGAAAACCGCGGGCGCGAGCTTTTCTTTTTCCGAACGCTCGGAAACGCGAAAATGATGTACTCTCTTGTACGCCCTCCCGCGTCTGTCTGTCTGTCTGTCTGTCTTGTCTGGCAGCTGTGCGCAGGGATTTTGTGTTGTACACATTCGGGCGCGTTTCCGATGGGTGCGTAATGGTGGATCTGTTTTACGTAAAACATAAGACCTTTTCACGCCACGCCAGCTTTTGCGTGGCTGCATATAGTTGCAGTCGGTTTATAAAATGGCAGCAAAACCTAGTTCGGCGAGGCCGGCTGCCACCGGGCGTGCTTTGGGTTGTTTGTTCGGGCTTGGCAAACAACTGGCCGGAGATATTGGCCGAGACACCTGCTGCCGACTGCAGCGCTGAGCTGTCGAACGTGAGCTGTAGCAAGAAAGAAACAACAGTAGCACGCCAAACAGTGATCGTTTTTGCTATTTTTGATTCGTGATCGAAACAAACTTGCCAACATAATATCCCTCCCGCCACCTCTTGGCGGACTGCGCATAGGGACGAAATTAATACGTGCCTTGCATTTTGAATTTGCCAGAGGCGTGTGGATAGGAATACGCAGAATGTTGATTGGAGGAGCTTCATTTCTGCGCACTTTGCGCATCATTCGATTGCACTTGATGATCGCGAGGAGAAATGTTATCGCGTCTCACATGGCAATTAATGCTTACGTGTGGTTTGTTTCCATTTTTTTGCATTGCAACGAATCTCGCGGACTAGAATTTGTGAATTGGTGCAAAATACAGACTGTATTTTTCACCAATATATAAGAAAATAAGCATATACATACTTTCTTTGCGTTGCAGGAGATTCGGCAAATTGAATAAACTTATCATTCAACTACGCAAAACAGTGGGCCTTATCAAAATGCAAACGTTAAACTGCTGTGTGTCGAACTTGAGAAGGAAAATTAAAAAAAAACTTTATAAAACACAAAACACAGCACAATACAGCGTATAAATTCGTACCGCCAAATAAACCGCCAACCGTATCGTGTGCATACCGCGAAAGAACGGATTCGTTAAATTAATTGTCAAATTGTGCTAAAATACGGCAGGAGTGTAGACGTGCCAAACAAGCGTGAAATTTATTGCCACCGAAAGAAATCGTCGATATCGCCTTTTTTTATCTCACTCGGTAGGGGAGACGATCGCGGTGGCGGCCAGCAAACCCGTGGTGGATCAAACCAGGAGGACAAACGCAGAAGAGAAGCCAAACTCACCAAACGTATGGCGCGATTTGTTTCGAATCTCTGGTCGGAGTCTGCTGTGCAGTACCCTATAAGTTCAGCATCCGCATACCGCTCTACCTGTGCAAGAGCAAACGCTGCCTCATCAGCAAATCTTCACAGGACACATGCAGCCACCAGCGTTGCCACTGCATCCGACACCCGGGGTATTGTGAATTTTAATTACTGCGACGGTTGATGAAAGATTTATAACGGTGACGGCACTCGGCTCTGTTTGCCGGAGGAATCTGCTGGCAAAGCTTTGTCATGTTGGTCTAGATTTTGCGTTGCACATCGCAGATAGTGTGCTTGGAACGAAGATTGTGACCAACGATTAATGGTATTATGAGGTTTAATTCTAATATTTAGAATACTGTGCAGATTACAATTCAAACGTTGGGTTTTATATGGTTTAAGTAAAACCTTATGAACGCTTCTAAACAGTCAGTAACACATTATGAAACACAAACTGTGATAGATTTTTTTGAGTATCTTGCTTTTTAAACTTTTGACTAGTTGGGTGAGGTGTTCGTACTTTAATATGATGTTGAATATACGGCTTTGAAAAGCGTATATCAATAGCACTGCCATTACATTGTGAATTCGTTATTATTAGCACATGTCAGACAACAAGCAGGTATGTTTGGTCTATAATCCGGCAAGCAGGAAAATTCATTCATTAAACTTCAATTATCAGTAATTTTAAGTAGAACCATAAATTAGGAAGTCGATTAAATATGTGGCGCGTTAAAGAAAACTTTTTTTCGTTACATATTCAACGTGAGATTGTTAAACGCAATGAGCTTTCTTGAGTAAAATAACAAACAGTAAAATGAGCCAGAACCAAATGTATGATTGTATTAATATAAAACCGCTGAGTAATCATAACATTAAGACATTGTTGACAAAGTTATTCAATGTTGAAAATTAGTGAAAACTTTACATAGTAAACACATTGTTTTGATATCAATTAAAGATACTACTATTTTAATTTCATCACTAAACGAAGCGTACAATTTACTAATACAATGGATTGAATAATAATAATTATATCAAGCGCAGCACATTAACAAAAAACATATCGCTACAATTCTGAATACACTGGACAAGAAGTCGCGAAATGATTATGTTTTGCCGGTTAATTTAATTGCAAACAAAACGTAACAGGCACGTGTCATCTGTTTCGCTCGTTCGCTTGCTCACCTTGGATGATGGATACGTTTTCGACGGGGGGAACCGGTGCCCGCTCTCCGTTTGCAATTGCGTCCAACCGTAGTCGTCACTGTCATTATATTACCGAGATGAGCGAATTTCCACTAAACGATGACAATACCGTGTCGTCCTACTGGCAGCAGCACCACACCGTTCCCATCAATTTTTCGTGGAAACGAACTGTGAAAGGTTCGTCGCACGGCTCATGGGCTAAAATTATCATTCACCACCGGATTTACTGCTAACCACAGTCATCCTTCCGCGGTGTCAAGGATGAAGGATTTTTAGTAATTAGCATCGCGTCAACCGTAAGCAAAGGAGCTCGCTTCTTCCCACGAGCCTAAACTTCCTCGGAAGGGGGCTATATCTGCAATGTTTTATTAGAATTTCTCCGACCGCCCTCCGAATATCCACACATTTGCTTCGCAGCGAGACGGAGAGACTGAAGGTAGGCATAAAACGACAAACGGGGGAAAGAATTTGGCGTCCGCACACGCGCAGCCTCCTTGTGAAGAAATATGCAAATTAATTTATGACAAACTGTGAATACCCGTGTATGAGAGCTCCTCTAGTTGGTGTATCAGCCACACGAGGTCGCCGAAACGAAAAAAAAACAACAAAAACCCAAGACGATGACGAAGGTGCGGGAGTGAAATGAGCCCACCAAAATGGGCAAAAAGTCAGGCGGAAAAAAGGAAATAATTAATCTAATTTATTGGTGCGACGTAGTACGCAACACACATGTGGCGTGGTACGGAATGTGAAGAATTTTGTATAAATCTTCTCCATTCGGGGCAGTGAAGCCAGAGAAGCAGCGCGCCGTGTGGGATAGGCGCGTTACAGGATTAGGGGTGCGAGTATGTTAATTAGCGCAGTGAGTGTACGTGAAACGGAAAACCCTTCAGAGAGTTCTGAACTAACGAGCAAACCAAAGATGATGCGACCTGTTCGCTGGTGAATTATTTTTTGACTGCATTTGCAGCTCTATCTACAAACGAGAAATGTGACGTACAGAGCGGGAGTTTCTTCATCGCTCCGAAAGATCATGTCATTCAACAAATGTGCCAGTTGATAGTACATCGATTATATTGCCGCACAGTGGCAATCGATCCAATGTGTTGTGCCTTTCGCTCGACGGTGGAGATGCTGCAGACCGATTACGCAAACTTTTTCCCATGTCTCCACTGGTGAACTTCGAAATAGAAATCCTTGTATCACTAAACTGAAAACATGTGTTCAGTCAGTTAAACACACATCCCATTCCGTCACTGACTTCGATAAAGTATGATAAACGGCTGCTCTCGTAGATTTTGGCCATGCTGGAATGTTTTTTTCCTCCTCCAAAAGATGTTTATCATTCAGTTTATAGTTCTTGCCGTCTCTCTTTTTCCTTTCGCGCGCAGATTTGATACTGGTTCGTTTTTTTTTTGGAGAGCAGATGCTCTCGCATTTGAGTGAGTTGTAAATGCTGCTGTCATATTTTCTTCCTCAATGCCGAACTACTTCGTCTCATCAGCGAAACCAACCAGCCAGCGCGTCGCACCGACCAGATAGCATCATGCCGTCTTACTACCGTCTTTGCTGTTGCTGCATGCACCACTAGACGACAAGTGACAACTCCAAAAAAGGGCTAATTACTCATTTTAACTGCCCCGGAGGATCGAGCGCTAAATCATTTTCAACTCCCCCAATCTGTGACCCTGCAAGATGTAGGTTTAAGCCCCACACAGCGACTCTGGACGCGGGACCACACATCGAAAGAATGTTGCAATCGGATGATGTTGATTTGCCCTCAAATATAAATACAACATAGCTGAATGTGGTAAAAATTGCTTAATGATCCGAAGGAAGTGACATGGGCGGGAAGATGTTTATAGAACGCATGTAAAATAATTTGCAAATTATTGTGCTTCATGTTTTTGCCACTAATTGACGTTCTTACTTTTAAGACTGCATAATAACTCGATAAATTAACTAAATAAAATAAGTTAAACACTGTAAAGGAACGAAAACTAGAAATTGTAGCTAGTGGAATCGCACCGAACTCATCGGAAAACAAGCATAAATCAGCTTTTATCATTCCCATGTCAGAGCTCGTATTTTAGTCTCATTTATCTAAAATTGTTTGACATATAGATAATTTTATGGTGCATCTTGTCTAAACAGCATCTCTCCCCGTCCCGTTTGGCACGGCCATAAATGCATTAAGCATTTCTCAGCCTTTTTTGTGCGTGTGCGTGAGGTTTTACTCTCGACATTTTCCACCACGCGACCAGCTAAACGATGCCGCAATCAAATCTAAAAACACGGCTCAGGGTTTATTATCGGTTGGAACTGCTTTTATGTGGTTTATGAGCGCCAGCGCCTGTTAGAACACCGGGGTCGGGGAAGCAACTTTCAACTGTCCTGTGTGATTCTTCCGCTTTCTTTCCTCCCGCCTCGGTTCGGTACGTCTTCCGTGCTGCGCTGTTCCCGGTCCTCGTACGAGACACCCTCACAAAAACGTTCCACGACCATACGCATGTAAAACAATAAATTTTCTTACGAAGCATATTTCAACGCATTCCTAACATGACTGTGGTGCAAGCTTTGACTGCTTGATTCTCGTGTGTTTCGTAATTTACGACCCCAATGCAGCTAGACAGTGCTCAAAACATGGTGAATGTTTCAAATGTTATGACAAAACATACAAACACAGGCATAGTTCACATTCGAGTGTAATGGCTAATGCCTGATTAATTCAACTAATTAAGCATAATTTACTGAAATCAACCGGGTTTTTGCCGCGGTTTAGCGCCTGAAAAACGGCAGCATCGAGATGTTTTTGGCACATTGTACAAAAGAATGATAATACAATGCTATGAAGATAATTCAGTTTTAGCATGTAATTGTTAGTTCAAAGCGATGCACTGATAGTAGATTATTAGTAAAACCAATATCGATACTCGTATGTTACAGTACCCGGAATTGTAAAAATCCTAGCTGTTTGAAGCACCGAGAATCATGCGCTTTGCATAAAAATACCACAGAAAGTAATATAAGTAAAAGGCAGCCCAAAATACAAGGGCTGTAGTCATAATGGAAAAGAGAAATACAGAGCATAAGTGAGAGTAAGAAGGACTTTCACGCTCGCACTGGTCGGTCGCTTCAGGGTAAAAATATACAATTTTTATCCTGCGAGGTGTGTAAATTATCGATTCTTCGTCTTGATTCCCTATCCGCTTCTGGTTCTGGTAAGAGCATCCTGGACGCGGGGAGTGTGCACCCTGCATTTGCTACCGGCGATGTCTGTTAGCACCGCTCCTGTGTGACCGGGTACGGAAGGTAGTATAGAGTTCATCATGTTTAACGTCGTGTTAGACCGAATGTAAATTGTAAGCCCGGGTGTTTACACAGGGCAGCATTATAACAAGCAGCAAAAGTGCGCTAGCGGTACCGAGCAGCGCTCCGCGCGGTTTCGCACGGTGAGAATGTTTTCAATTAGAACGACAAGAAAACTGATGCACTGATAGCAATTAGTAGGAATTTTGTTGTACGGTACCGGGCAGCGTGTTATTATTTGGCTGAAATTAGGGAGCCAGCTATAAATATGCGTCACCCGTCGGTTTGACATCATTTCTGACCTAAAATTAAACACTGCCTTTTACTTCTTAAATTGGCGTGGTTATGTTAGCGTTTAGGTGCCTTGTTAAATTCTGGAAAAAGGAATATAAATGATATATTTTTCGCTTAATAATCTTAACAAAAATCAGTTCAAATAATATTCATAATAATATAAGGCGAATAGTTTAATGATAATTAAAGTTTATCGAATATATTACCAAACAACAAGAAATATGCTACAAATTAAACCATAAGGATTTGTATAGAGTACCTGTGTTCAAAATTTTGTTTATGCAACTATACTAGAAATGATAACAAAATTCAACCAAACCTATACCGAGAATTGATTACAGTAAGGTGCTCCCGTTATTATTTAGAAAACAGACGGATGTTTTGTTTCGCTCTCCGATGACCCTAGCGTGCCGGGCGCATTGGCAATGCAACATAGTTGCATGTTAACATCGAAGCGTAGAAAACACAAAAGCTCCTCCCTTTCAAACGAACTAATAATGAGCTCACGCTATAGATTCGAGATGCCAATGTATTCCCATTTCCAATGGAATACTGTGCGAAACAACAATCGGCTGTTCGAAATGAGTGTAAAACTGACGAATTCTGACAGATTTCAACACTCCATTATGTTAACACAAAGCCGACGGTAGCTTGTGGTTTTAGCGCAAAAAGTTAGTCAATTAGCGCTAATTTCGGTAGCGTTAAGCACCATTAAATGCATTCTTGCTTCTCAGCGATATTGTATTCAGATTCGCATTTTTTGCTTGTTCGGCGAGAACGACTGGCGTGACCGTCTGAGGCACGGAGCAGCATTCGAACCCTTCCGGGTGCATCATTTTGGGTAACTAAATTGTTAATTTGCTACTCGATCTGTTTTTTTTTAATGCAAGATTTTGCACTGAAAGATCTCTCTGTTCGCCTACAGTCGGCCCTTCGGTGTGATCTGCGATTCGAACGATCTCCCCATTGGAGCATGGGATTACTTTCCGTTATATGCATATACCATGTTCAATGTTTGTCTCTGCAAAGTGAAAACATGTAGCTCCCGGTGTGCCGCGATCTTTTTCGCCAACCAAAATGCTTCGAGGAATATGTTGAAGGAAGCAAAAAAAACATAAACATGGCTCTTATTAAATGCGTGCGTGCACTGCTTGATGCATCGTGAGCAATGCATGCTTTGACCTTTTTTCGTTAATTAATAGAAGCGGTTTTGCGGTAACAAGCAGCAATGTTTGTAGCTAAACCAACTTAATGTGGTCGAAAATGTGGTCGAATACAGTGGCGGTGAAAATTTTCTATAAAGAATGTTTGGCGTAAGCTTCGTTCCAAAAAAATCCTAATGTCGAAAATATGTTTACGCCTGTTTCTAGCAATGCTGCTAGTTTGTCACGAGGTGTGTAAATTATCGATTCTTCGTCTTGATTCCCTATCCGCTTCTGGTTCTGGTAAGAGCATCCTGGACGCGGGGAGTGTGCACCCTGCATTTGCTACCGGCGATGTCTGTTAGCACCGCTCCTGTGTGACCGGGTACGGAAGGTAGTATAGAGTTCATCATGTTTAACGTCGTGTTAGACCGAATGTAAATTGTAAGCCCGGGTGTTTACACAGGGCAGCATTATAACAAGCAGCAAAAGTGCGCTAGCGGTACCGAGCAGCGCTCCGCGCGGTTTCGCACGGTGAGAATGTTTTCAATTAGAACGACAAGAAAACTGATGCACTGATAGCAATTAGTAGGAATTTTGTTGTACGGTACCGGGCAGCGTGTTATTATTTGGCTGAAATTAGGGAGCCAGCTATAAATATGCGTCACCCGTCGGTTTGACATCATTTCTGACCTAAAATTAAACACTGCCTTTTACTTCTTAAATTGGCGTGGTTATGTTAGCGTTTAGGTGCCTTGTTAAATTCTGGAAAAAGGAATATAAATGATATATTTTTCGCTTAATAATCTTAACAAAAATCAGTTCAAATAATATTCATAATAATATAAGGCGAATAGTTTAATGATAATTAAAGTTTATCGAATATATTACCAAACAACAAGAAATATGCTACAAATTAAACCATAAGGATTTGTATAGAGTACCTGTGTTCAAAATTTTGTTTATGCAACTATACTAGAAATGATAACAAAATTCAACCAAACCTATACCGAGAATTGATTACAGTAAGGTGCTCCCGTTATTATTTAGAAAACAGACTAAAAAAAAACTTTTTTTATCTGATATCGTTCCAATATGCGATACAATTGGTCGGAAAATGTAGTAAGCAATAACAAAAAAGTAATGCTTTAAACAATCAAGTTACCTTTGTGGAACAATCCAACTGAATACTTGAACAATGCCATAAAATATGTTTTATAGTGTGTTGTTCATTTTTCAAGACAATTCGAGGAAGCATTACACAAAACTGCGACGACCAATCAGTGACGCGATCATTTTGATGGCCAGGACGTTCGTAATTAAATGACAAAACAAACATCGTGTCATACCAGTCAACCGTCGTGCCAGTGAAAAGCTGATCAACGAAGACATACCGTAACGAATTGGCACTTACACGCATACATGCATATACCATGTTCAATGTTTGTCTCTGCAAAGTGAAAACATGTAGCTCCCGGTGTGCCGCGATCTTTTTCGCCAACCAAAATGCTTCGAGGAATATGTTGAAGGAAGCAAAAAAAACATAAACATGGCTCTTATTAAATGCGTGCGTGCACTGCTTGATGCATCGTGAGCAATGCATGCTTTGACCTTTTTTCGTTAATTAATAGAAGCGGTTTTGCGGTAACAAGCAGCAATGTTTGTAGCTAAACCAACTTAATGTGGTCGAAAATGTGGTCGAATACAGTGGCGGTGAAAATTTTCTATAAAGAATGTTTGGCGTAAGCTTCGTTCCAAAAAAATCCTAATGTCGAAAATATGTTTACGCCTGTTTCTAGCAATGCTGCTAGTTTGTCACGAGGTGTGTAAATTATCGATTCTTCGTCTTGATTCCCTATCCGCTTCTGGTTCTGGTAAGAGCATCCTGGACGCGGGGAGTGTGCACCCTGCATTTGCTACCGGCGATGTCTGTTAGCACCGCTCCTGTGTGACCGGGTACGGAAGGTAGTATAGAGTTCATCATGTTTAACGTCGTGTTAGACCGAATGTAAATTGTAAGCCCGGGTGTTTACACAGGGCAGCATTATAACAAGCAGCAAAAGTGCGCTAGCGGTACCGAGCAGCGCTCCGCGCGGTTTCGCACGGTGAGAATGTTTTCAATTAGAACGACAAGAAAACTGATGCACTGATAGCAATTAGTAGGAATTTTGTTGTACGGTACCGGGCAGCGTGTTATTATTTGGCTGAAATTAGGGAGCCAGCTATAAATATGCGTCACCCGTCGGTTTGACATCATTTCTGACCTAAAATTAAACACTGCCTTTTACTTCTTAAATTGGCGTGGTTATGTTAGCGTTTAGGTGCCTTGTTAAATTCTGGAAAAAGGAATATAAATGATATATTTTTTTTACCCTCAGGTGGCATAAATATAGCCGAGGACATTTGCTCGTCTGGTTGCGCGGGTGAGGTAACGTTGGTGAAAAAAAAACTTTTTTTATCTGATATCGTTCCAATATGCGATACAATTGGTCGGAAAATGTAGTAAGCAATAACAAAAAAGTAATGCTTTAAACAATCAAGTTACCTTTGTGGAACAATCCAACTGAATACTTGAACAATGCCATAAAATATGTTTTATAGTGTGTTGTTCATTTTTCAAGACAATTCGAGGAAGCATTACACAAAACTGCGACGACCAATCAGTGACGCGATCATTTTGATGGCCAGGACGTTCGTAATTAAATGACAAAACAAACATCGTGTCATACCAGTCAACCGTCGTGCCAGTGAAAAGCTGATCAACGAAGACATACCGTAACGAATTGGCACTTACACGCATACATGCATATACCATGTTCAATGTTTGTCTCTGCAAAGTGAAAACATGTAGCTCCCGGTGTGCCGCGATCTTTTTCGCCAACCAAAATGCTTCGAGGAATATGTTGAAGGAAGCAAAAAAAACATAAACATGGCTCTTATTAAATGCGTGCGTGCACTGCTTGATGCATCGTGAGCAATGCATGCTTTGACCTTTTTTCGTTAATTAATAGAAGCGGTTTTGCGGTAACAAGCAGCAATGTTTGTAGCTAAACCAACTTAATGTGGTCGAAAATGTGGTCGAATACAGTGGCGGTGAAAATTTTCTATAAAGAATGTTTGGCGTAAGCTTCGTTCCAAAAAAATCCTAATGTCGAAAATATGTTTACGCCTGTTTCTAGCAATGCTGCTAGTTTGTCACGAGGTGTGTAAATTATCGATTCTTCGTCTTGATTCCCTATCCGCTTCTGGTTCTGGTAAGAGCATCCTGGACGCGGGGAGTGTGCACCCTGCATTTGCTACCGGCGATGTCTGTTAGCACCGCTCCTGTGTGACCGGGTACGGAAGGTAGTATAGAGTTCATCATGTTTAACGTCGTGTTAGACCGAATGTAAATTGTAAGCCCGGGTGTTTACACAGGGCAGCATTATAACAAGCAGCAAAAGTGCGCTAACTTCCCTTGGGCCTTTTGGAAAGCTCGTTATTCGTGTTCGCTAGGGCATTTCTGTAGGCCCGCATACACCGCTAATAATATGCCCGCGAAGGTGCAGTCCCGCTTTAAACCTAAAGATAATGGATGAACAATTGTACGGCAGCAATCTTTGTCTTGGCCGCACACAATACCCTCCCCGTCACACTTTTCCATGGGATATCGCTCCACTGCGCAAGGTGTTTGCTAACAAGAGCCTTCGCCACGCCGTCGGCTGTGAACTGACAGGACGATGAAACAAGAGAACGGCCCACATTTTGGCTTCTGTATTAAACCCTTCAATGGATGATACTCATGCTTGAAAATCAAGCAAAAACTAAACAGTGAGATATGTAAGATCGTTAATACTTTTTTGTTATTCAACTGTGTCTTCAACTGCTGAAGATACATTCACTAAATTCAAGAGCAGAAACGTTCACAAAATACTAAATATATTGTCTATAGCGCCTTCACTCTCTTGCTTCGTCATTCGCAAGGGTTAAACCAACCACTGCAAGTGGCAGAATGCATGTAAACTGAGCAATTGCAATATTCACATCAAGACGTCGCAAAACCACCTCGCCCATATAAGCGCTCAACACTCTCTGGGGGCATTTTATATTGGAAATGCATTTTTCACCAACGCACGCTGCAATATTTGACTACGAGCGGCATCGAGCGAGCCCCTGCGAGCGTGTGTGTGGACCGTGCCGAACAAGTTGAGAGACTTAATTAAAGAAAATCGATTTAGGACTTGTAATTGTTTGTATTTCAATTTGAAGGATATATATCTTTCGCTCCCCGTACATGTGTTATTTATTTGCCAATACTTTGCTTTTATTTGGATGCAGCTGGACCACCCTTTCTATCCTTCCTGGATGGGATGGGGGAGGGATAAGGATCCCCAGCTAAAGGCACCGATGATAGTTTTAGGGGGTTGCGGCCGAAGCGCTCATAATTATTTTTATACTGCTTCGTGCTCGCCCCGTTGCTCTTGAGCCACGCAACCGCACACGGTGGCTGCCAGAACCGTGTAGTAGTAGCAGCCACCTAACTGTGTTCGACGATGCCCCGAAGGACTTGTTTCCAATCATAACCGCCGTCAATGCAACGTCGATGAAACGTACGACCATCGCACACGGGGCTTCATGCAATCGTGCGTGCCCATTTAGCAACTAGTTGGTGCGCAGACGTCCTTCTGTTTATTGTCGGCGACAAGCGAGATCCGGGAGGAAAGGCAAAGCGGGACGGATGTCTCGGCGAAAAAGATAATTTACCGAGTTTTGCTTTGGCTGTCTGAAAATCAATTTCACCGGTAGTTAGCTGCCACTTAAAACATGGCTACCGGGAATTGATAAATATGTAAATAATAAATATATCCTGTACTTCCTACTTGCGCTGCGAATCGATCAATTCCGTGTAACCGATATGCTCGGAGTGATCGTCACAAATAGTGAGTTGCAGTTTTGTGAAATGCAAAATGCACTCTGGAAATCATAATCGAAACCGTATGTAATGATTGACGTCTAGCATATGTTGGATGAGTAGGACGTAAAATCGTTAATTGGACAATAACAGAAACTACCTTCTTTGATCAAGAGCTTGTAATTAAATAAGTTTATTTGAGTTTAACTACTTTTTAATACACAAAAGTCATTACGAGAATAATGCATAAATATAAAAAATATCCCTAAATCTAATATTCTAATAACTTTTAATTTGACTCTTTTCTCGTTTTTCGTTTTTTAAGAGAACGTTTTCCTTAATAAGACGACTGCGTTCAACGGAACTGGAACAGTAGCAATAGCTCTTTGACATCTCATTTCTCATCTTTACGAGCGTCAGGCCGAACAGAAGCACTCTCAGCAGCGAGTTGATATGTAGGCGAGATAGAACCCCAAGAAGAGGCAAGGGCAATAAATAATCCTCAATTTATCTAATAAACCAACTCCCGGCTTCTCACATGCATATCATTCACATAGTAGGACCACCAACACCATTCACCGCAGCCTCTAGCGACAAAGTTTTCCCCATTCCCGGGCTTGGAGGTCTTGTCCCGATTTTTCCGCAGCGTACGGGGTCTTGAAGCCGGTTTAGCTTTAGCGACGGCCTTGCGAGTTTTGTTCCCGTTCGGGTGCGGTTGACTAGCCTAGAACGCACACAGAAACTGGTAGATAGTGAAGGAACACAACAAAAAGAACAACTGCTCTGTAAGATTCGAGAAGTATGTTGAACCACATCAACCAGACGACAGCGCTTGGACAACTTGACCCGTCACACAGGAAGAGCCCCGAAGGCGCGTGGTAGTAGACAATTGTGGAAAAAGAAAAGCAAAACTATGAATAATAGCTTCAACAATAGCACCGGCAGAAAGCAGAATACTAAGGCAGATCCAGATACGGTGTAGAAGAAGAAGAAACAAGAGAAATCCAATGAATGGACACTTCACGGCGCGGTGCGGAAAGAACAGAACACACGAAAAAGACGCACGCACCGGCGGCAAGGAAAACCCGGGGAGAGAAAAATCTGAAAAAGCTGCCTAGCCTCCTCCAAAACGTGATGCGAACGCAATATTTTACTTCAAACATCGCATAAATCATTTCGGTTCTGGTGTTCTTGGTGCGGCAGACGGGAAGCCTCTCTGGCGGCAGTATATCTTCGCCGGGTGGCAGCGTGCCTCATCTGTTCTAATTTCCGTCTATCTATTTATTTTTATTTCAATTCGTCATTATCTTGCAGTTGGACGTGATAGTAATAACCACAGTTGAGGTCAGTAGAATGGCTTGAGTTTTTTTGTCTCATTCATGCAACATAAACACTTTAAACAACTTAACCACAACAGAATGCATTGAATGACCAATAAACTTGCATTTTCTCCATAATATTTGAACGGAAAACTTCCAATTAAGAAGACAATTCCTAAAACAAAGTTGTTGGGATTCAAAATAAATTAGCAACAGCCATTCTCACTACGTGATAAGCTCGATATTTAACGCAATATCACAGCATTCGTAATACGTTACATTCCTACCCCACAACAGCAATGAAGCATCACATTAAATCATTAACAGGCGTTTCGGTAGCCCTATTCGCCGCCCAACGCCACATTCTTCTGTCTGCACAATTTAGCGGACGTGCATAGGTTGCAGGCGAACTGCGTACGTACCTGCACAGCCGTTCGGTTGCTATTGCAATAATCATCGATCACTCGGCTGCAGCAATGAAGACCTGCATGCATATCGCATTGTTTGGCGGTGCTCACTCTGCGGCTTATTGCGGAACGAAACTCGTTCGTGACCAGTTCGCGCGACCAATCGCTTGGTCTCTCACTCTCTCCCCCCGGAACGGTTCCGGTTTGTCCGGGCAATACAGCAGCATTTAAATTTATTATCCGCAATTTACTTCGATTACGAGTACGACCAACCTTTTAATTCGATGCGATCTTTTTCAATTTGAAATTTTCGGCAATCGTTGCGACGGTGTGTATGGAGGTGTGTGAGCAAGCGGAAAACCAGTAGAGTTCTTTCGGGCCTCATACGCAAGATTCGCCAATAAAGCCAACGCAACGGCTTATGTTCATTTCGTGGACCGAATGATGCCGTGGAACCGACCATAAACTTTTCCACCAACACCGACCACAACCGAATCAGGAAATTTATTAATTTATCAATGACTGTTTCCGTAAACATGGGGCCGTACAACATGGTGCCCGGGCGCACCATGCGAAATGCAGCAGAGCCATGGAGCGTGCAGCGAAGTGTATTCTGCAGCCCAGCTAAAGCGTTGGGCACCGTGTGCCCGGTTGTGGTGAAGCAACTACCTCGCTTCCGCGGCGACCATTCGTAATCCGGATTCTGCATCTCCTTTCATTCTTTTCCAACGGTTGCGTACGGCACAAGTGACGATGAGCACCTCCAATTGGCAGGCAATCGAAACGGACCACTAACTATTCAAACTAATGTGGAGTGGTTCCGTCTGCTTACAATTGCATCTATCGTTTGTTTGATATTTATATATTAAGAACGATCATTGAAGGTTATTCGTCAAGACGAATCTATAATTCTGGCAATGTATTCGTTCAATGCACTTGCTTTAATCAACTCAACCTTACAAATATTCCTTCGATTTGTTATAAAATAGCTTGATCGTATTCAGAAGACGTACAGAAGACAACCAACGGCCGACAGATCGAAATCTTCCATCTACGTTTTCGTCAAGCAAACACAGACAGCATCCAAAACGCGTTGACTCGGGATTGTTCCCAATCTTTTGCTCCGTATTTTTCCTTTCTGCGATCCTCAATATCTATGCCCAATTATGTCCAGTGTCATCTTAATCATTGTCGCGCTCTCTGACGGCTTGATGGACTGTCGTACTTCCATTGTTTAGAGAGAAGCTGTGTTTAAAGTGCAGCAGATGGCGCCAAGCAATCAACATCAACGGATCGGTTCGCGTGATGTCGTCATTTCTTATTCTCGAATCGCCGTAAGACTTCTCCCGACACGGTGGTTGCGGCTGGCTCCAGTCGGACCACCTTTGACGCCATGCCACATAACTTGATGTCGTTAGTCGCGTTTCACCTCACCGTCTGCAGAAACAGATCGGCGTGCAAAGGATAATCTTACGCTAACTTTTCCGTCAAACCCGGGCAAATCATGTCAAGCACGCGGCAAATTTCGTTTTGAGCCAGTCGCTGCTGGAGGGCTGAAAAAATGTCATCCAAACGCTACATGTCCTCGGCGGTTGGACTGGTTTGATTTATTTCGTTTTCTTTTTATAATTCTTTGTCCAGGCTATATTTTCCCCTACGCAACTTTCAACCATTGCCAACTAGAGCAGCATACCCTGAGGTCTTATGAGACGGACAATTTATGTTGGCTCGAGTGAAATGACTCGACTTCGATGGCCGTGTAACCTCAAACGAAAGTCTAATCTAAGTAATAAACACTTTCAAGTTATTAAATCTAGAAATGTTCAATCAATCTAGAAATGTTGACAAAACTGCAATGTAGATGCAATAATTATTGTAATTAAAGGGTTTCAAAATATTACAACCACTTGGTATGACAATACATTTAAATTTCCACCATGAGATACAATCTTCAAATACACCACACGTGCGGCCTTACTGAGCGATGAAAATTCCGTTTTATCATTCTGGTGAAAGTAAAAAAAGAGCACGAGCAGCATAACGCTACTTTAGCAGAACTCTTTGCCCAGGCAGAAAAATCTGTCGTCCTAATGAACACTACGAGATGTTTGTTAACGACACTTCCGAGAAGGAACTTCATTTCTACTCTGCGTTCTACCGTCCCCTGTTTAATGAGTGCAAACATTAAACCATACTGAAGGCATTTAATAATTTTTGATAATATTCAACATAGCTCGTAATAAACATTTATGTACGGACATTACTGCGTGACTTCCTCAGCCCGCCTGTTTCATCCACCCACCCCGGGACAGGCCCTGGGGCCTACCGTATGACAACGCACTGCCGTCAGCAAGACTCCATCGACGTTACTGGGCCAATCGCACGGCTGGGCTGCAGCTTCTAAGGCAAGAAACGGTCGGGGGAGAAGGAAAGCAATTCGGAAAGAAACTGGCGAAAGATGAATATGAATTTTAATGTACTCATCACAAGCGCCAGCACTCCGTACGAATAAACGCGCCTGCTTAATGATCGTAAGCACATTGTGTTCGCTGACGTCTACTTTACGGGATCATGTTCCACTCGCAGCATCGGCAGAAGTAATAGCAACATCGCAACAAAGCCTGTTTCTTGTTCTGTCCCACACATTTTCTCTCAATCTCACTCTCACGAGCAAGTGAACCCGACGACAACGTCTATTTGTTGTACAAGTGATATGGCAAAACATATGACCCAACGTGTAGGTACGTGGATATTAAAAATGTGCTGTTCCCACTTGCTATCGTCCGCCAAAGCCCCAATGCAGGGCGAAATAGGCACGGTGTTAGGGAGAGGACGAGCGAAACAACATGACAGACACGCGGCACTGGGCCGCCTGCCTTGCCCAGGTAGTGCAGTTTCTGCGAAGGAAAATTTTAATAAGCGCCACTCGTATATTATAAATACCGAGAAATAACCATATTAACATGACATTCTTCTCGTATGCTAATGTTATGCTTTATAGAGGATGCACTCTATCCCTGTACGCTACACTCCCCGGCAGCAGTGGCAATAGCAGTACTGTATTCCAATTTCAATTTCGGCGTACCGTAAGGAACGCGAGCCTACAAACGCGTACACACGCCTAAGCAGGGTGACGATAAAGGATGAGAACCGAGCGAGGGTATGGAACGTATCTTTTTCGCCACGGATTTGTCCTCTGCTTAGACAACCACGCAATAACCAATTCCAGCGTTTAGGGTATTCGGGGTTAGAGGACTCGCAAGGACCGCGGACGGGAAATGTAAACCGGCAGGCTGAGAGGCTGTGGTCCATTTTTCATACCTCTCAAGTGGTGGACACGTCGAAAGGCGATGGAAAATCTGAAGAGCTGCTTACTGCCACTCCGTTTGCCGCTTGAACCTTACACTTCATTCGAGTGGAAGATGTGAAGTTACACACCACTTGCTCAGCTGGTTGTCTTATCTTTTTTCTCTTCGAATAGCCTCCTACTGTGCCACCGTTGCACTACACGATAGCAAGGATGCAAATGCAAGTCCTGGCAATACATACAATGCTTCGGAAAGTTCTCATCCCGATTCATTTATAAAAAAGTGTCATTTCACAAATGGTATAATGCGTGATGGTTATAAGAAATTGATTATTGCCAAAATCAAAATTTAAAAGCAACTGACACCGTTTGATATTTCAAATTACATTCTAATCGCTAAAAAAGTAATTTGATCAAACAAGCTATACAACAGTAATTCAAACTGCTACAAAACTACATCCATGAGAACTAATTTACAAGATGCAACAACTATTACAAAACACTACGACACAAATACCGGAGTAAATACAACTTGAAAGTTTTGCTCTCCACTTCATTAACATGCAAGTAGCTTAGGTTGACCTGTTTCAGCAAAGTCAACTCAATGCCTGGTCCGGCACTAGGGTATATCCAGATTCCAAGAAAAATCTCTTCAATTACAACTGACACGCTCTTAGGATTCTTTCCCATAAATAAGTCTTTGAAGTGCTGGTTAGCCTTCGCAAGATGCCATCGCACAGTTGAAGTGCACCGACACGTTCTGCCTGAATTCCCGTGCAGCGGTTCTTCCCTCAACTCCCAATCGGAAGGACGAATGGAAGCGCATAATGACAAAGTTCTAGGAACGGATCGCAAACACACATCTTCCAGCTTAAGTGGTCCAGTAATGCATCCTCCAGCATCACGATGCGCGTAGAAGATTTTAGCTTTCGAGATTGTGCAACATGTTTGTAAACAGATGCAGTTCCGTCCATTACCCAGGACAAGAACCGTATGGCTAAGGACGACAATAGTAATGATGATCCTTGACGACAATGACAAGCGCCGCGAACGGGAATCGTATTTTAACACAAAACGGGGCGTTATGGAGATGATCGAGTTACGAGAAATGCCCTTGAAATTTGATATAGTGTTGTGATCCCTACGCATGGTCGTGCATCTTGCAACACGTGTTAAGAAGCCAAATTGTAGCACAATAACACAAAACGAAAGACCGTATTTTTTACTCCCCGGCAGCAGTGGCAATAGCAGTACTGTATTCCAATTTCAATTTCGGCGTACCGTAAGGAACGCGAGCCTACAAACGCGTACACACGCCTAAGCAGGGTGACGATAAAGGATGAGAACCGAGCGAGGGTATGGAACGTATCTTTTTCGCCACGGATTTGTCCTCTGCTTAGACAACCACGCAATAACCAATTCCAGCGTTTAGGGTATTCGGGGTTAGAGGACTCGCAAGGACCGCGGACGGGAAATGTAAACCGGCAGGCTGAGAGGCTGTGGTCCATTTTTCATACCTCTCAAGTGGTGGACACGTCGAAAGGCGATGGAAAATCTGAAGAGCTGCTTACTGCCACTCCGTTTGCCGCTTGAACCTTACACTTCATTCGAGTGGAAGATGTGAAGTTACACTTACGCATGGTCGTGCATCTTGCAACACGTGTTAAGAAGCCAAATTGTAGCACAATAACACAAAACGAAAGACCGTATTTTTATGTGACATAGCCTAAGAAATACTCAAACAAATTATGAATGCGACAAAGAAAAAGTAATAGCATTGTTCAAAAAGTTTATAATGTTGCCTTGATAATGTTGTTATCATAACGAACCATCTTCCATCCGCCGTTGACGGTCGCCCCGTACATCCCAAGTTACGCAACATGCTGTTCTCGTGCCATGACGGCAGAGATTTAAAGTCTATCTAGATCGTGCCAATTAACACTACGCAATCGCGTGGGGTAGCTTTATTTATGATTCATTTAAAACATGTCACAGCAGCATATGGGTGCGTTTACACTTAAATTAAGTTCGTGCGGTATAATACAAACTAAATTAAACAAAATGTGAGCGTAAATCCCCTTAAGTGCGCCATCTCCAGCTGTTACCCTTTTACCGCGCACCTAATTGGCAGCAGGTCCAGGGAGTAGCATGTTGTGGTGGAAAATACTTTATGATCTTGGACGGATTCTGGCGTACCGGCCCGCTTGATATTCCGCTTAATTGCTCCAGGGTGCCTTAAATTCACACGCACGCCCGACACAAAAGTTTCACATACATACATACACAGCGAGCACGAATACAGTTCTCTCGATGAATATGTTTTCATTCACAGTCAGTGGTGGTCGTGGTATGTTTATGAAGTACTGGAAGAACTGTGGTACTGTGTTGATAAGATTCGTGTGGTTATGGAAAAGTTAACGCACACCACCATATCAGCTCGAAGATGCTGGCTTATCTGTAAGCATTGGCAATCGGCAATCTGATCCATTTCATAACAGTGGTTTTGTATGACCGCCACTATCATCATTGACATTGGATGGTCCGTCGTGTTGATGTTTTTCATAGCATCAATCCCAGCGTTAGTTTGTCGAGTGATTTCCAATAGAGCACAACACGCGTGTAACCGTACAGTGACATAAAATGAGTAAATTACTAAAGTTAGGTTTTCTTGGCGGTGGCAAGATGGCACAGGCCATGGCAAACGGATTTATTTCCGCTGGTGAGACAACGGTTTAATAGCGAAAGCGTTTGCTTTGTTAGCCTTACGGGTATTTAGGATCGAGGTCGAACAATAAAATTCATGATAAGACCGCAACTAGTGTTACGTTTCATAATCTAACGTGACCCATTATCAATTGAACAAACAGCTACATGTTCAAATTGTCTTGTACGAAATGGGTTAGTGCATATCAATGTAGATTCCAATAGAACTGCGGAATATCTTATTATAGTTCGATCATTTATATTGACAATCGTTTATGTAAATAATTGTACAACTAACACGTGCCTTATTGTCTTCATTTTCAGGGCTCACTAAGGGAGATAGCATGACGGCTAGCTTCCACCCATCCGATCACGCCAACATAGAGGCCTTCAAGTCGTTCGGAGCCAAAACGTACGTCGAGAACCTTCCGGTGGTGAGAGGATCCGAGATCGTCTTCATCTCCGTCAAACCCACGGTTGTGTCGAGCGTTTTGCAGGCTGTCCGTCCCGCTAGTGCTGGTAAACTATTCATATCGATCGCGATGGGCGTAACGTTGCGAGAACTAGAAAATGTGTGATTATTTACCCTTTGTGCCTGCATGATAAGCCGCCACGAAAATCAATCGAACCGATCGCTGATAATACGGATCTCCATGCCCTGTTTGTTTACGACAGTCACTGGAATCCACGGCCCGTGTGATACGAGTGATGCCTAACACCCCTGCACTGGTGCGGGCCGGCGCTTCCGTGTACGTCCGCGGGTCCGCAGCTACGGACGACGACTGCAAGGTGACGCAGGCCCTCTTCCAAGCCGTGGGCACCTGCGAGGAGGTCCCGGAGACGATGATGGATCCCATCACGGCCCTGTCCGGCAGTGGTCCGGCATATGTGTTCGTGATGATTGAGGCGCTAGCAGACGGTGCAGTCCGCATGGGATTGCCGCGTGACCTGGCCTACCGGTTGGCATCACAAACCGTGCTCGGTTCCGGAAAGCTTGTCCGCGAAACCGGACGCCATCCGGGCCAGCTGAAGGATGACGTTACGAGCCCGGCCGGATCGACGGCGGCCGGCTTGTCCCATCTGGAGCAGAATGGTAACACGCGATGCGTGCTTCAGCACGACAGAGGGAAGCGTTTTGTAATGATCGTGCCTAATGTGTTTTCTAATGTGTCTTCTTATCCCAGCTTTTCGACACGCTGTCAGCGGCGCCGTGGAATCGGCCACCGTTCGATGCCGCCAAATTTCCAGCAAGTGACAAGAGCAACATCAATCATCAGCCGCTTGTATCCTTTGCTTCCGAGGCTAGTACCAGCGGGAGACGAATGAAAAAGTGATCCTTTAAATACTTACTTAGTAGCTATGTATGTGTACATTAAAAGCAATCGCGTCTAAATAATCGAATCGTGCTGTTTGACTTCCCCCACCGCCACCTATCCCTTTGGGTTTTAGTGACGGCTTCAGCAAATAGATCCGAATGTATCCGCCGTGTACGCACTAATTTTCCCAATAGCTGCTCCACTTCACTCATAGCTAGAGTGTCATCGCTCAAAAACGCTGAAGCCTCACACTGACAAGCCTACTTTTATGTACGTACTAATAATTTGCCTAAGAATGCATTAATTATCCACCGAGTCCTACCGAAAGAATAGAAACGTCAAGAAGACGGGCTTAGCTCAAAGGGGTTGCCCCCTCGGATACAGTATTCCCGCACTAAAATTATTCATCGTCACATTTCGGGCACTCATCATCCCGCACCCTTTTTCCCATAACTCATTCGCTCAGCCCACCGTGCCTCTTCGTACCCCGAGCACCGATTGTCAGTGTCATGAGTGAGGGTGGAGGCGCTAATAATGCATCACTGATGTTTGTTTTAAAAATATGTCTCCACAAGAAGCACTTCTTCGGCTGAGGTGGCCCAAGGCACCACACTTCACACGGCGTTTTCTTCCACGATCCGTACGGCAGATCGTAGTAAACCGGAATGATAAATTTGCTTTCCCCTTTCTCGCTCCAAATTAGAGTATTTTTATTCAGTTTGTCGCCTTCGGAAACATCACCTTCCGCTGGGTGGAATCTAGAAGCAACAGCGTGCGGTGTTCTAAATGGTTTTCATTGCCATCGTTAAATGACAAGTGGGGACACGGTTTGGGTCTAACGGTCTGGGCGTCCTGGGTACCTAAATTACGAACGTGCCAGTGTATGCGTGTGGTTGCATTATTTCACGCGCCTATCGTTAGAAACGTCACTCAACAACGGTAGCGCACATCTTTAGCGGTCCATACTGAAGACGTGCACGGTCGACTCTCTATAACGACTAGAAACTAGGTACCGCTAGTCTAAGATGCCGCCAAGGAAGTGAGAAACGACATTCGATCGCGTTTGAGTTAAATAGTCCCGACAGAGCGGTTAGCTTTTCTCTCGTTGTCTGGTCGCCTCTTATACCAGTAGGATACCAATCAAAGGGAAAGCCACCACGAAATTCACATGATTTTGTTTTTGTTTCTCTCGTGGTCGAGGCACGATGCAAGATATTTACGGCCCAATTTGTGTGACATTGACGACGTGCTGTTTCGGTGAGAAAAAGAGTTAACGCCAAACATGCGCACTTCGAATGCAATTCCACGGGGACCACTTCGGCATCATATGGTGTCCATTGAAGAATGGGAGCGACTGAAGAACATTTCTTATGTATAATATTTTCATCGCGATCGCGAGCCAAAAAAAAACTTAAACAATCATCACTAAAAACACAAAACAAGCACGAAGCACGTTTCATTGCAAAATTGTAAAAGTTGTTTAAGTTATTAAACAATATTGTTTAATGAACTCCTGTTGAAGACCGCATTTATCAACCCAACTAAACACAAGCGTACTTTTCATTCGAATATCAGCCAACGACATCAAGTTATGTGGCATGGCGTCAAAGGTGGTCCGACTGGAGCCAGCCGCAACCACCGTGTCGGGAGAAGTCTTACGGCGATTCGAGAATAAGAAATGACGACATCACGCGAACCGATCCGTTGATGTTGATTGCTTGGCGCCATCTGCTGCACTTTAAACACAGCTTCTCTCTAAACAATGGAAGTACGACAGTCCATCAAGCCGTCAGAGAGCGCGACAATGATTAAGATGACACTGGACATAATTGGGCATAGATATTGAGGATCGCAGAAAGGAAAAATACGGAGCAAAAGATTGGGAACAATCCCGAGTCAACGCGTTTTGGATGCTGTCTGTGTTTGCTTGACGAAAACGTAGATGGAAGATTTCGATCTGTCGGCCGTTGGTTGTCTTCTGTACGTCTTCTGAATACGATCAAGCTATTTTATAACAAATCGAAGGAATATTTGTAAGGTTGAGTTGATTAAAGCAAGTGCATTGAACGAATACATTGCCAGAATTATAGATTCGTCTTGACGAATAACCTTCAATGATCGTTCTTAATATATAAATATTGTTATTGTGTTCGATGAACAGAACAATCAATTTCAAAACCTTAAACCTGTTTTTTTTATAAAGCTTTTATAATGCTTACAAGCATAATAAAATGCTATACAAAATACCAATTTTATAGTAATCAATTCGACTGGAGGAACAAGATAAAAACATTATTTTATGAATTCATGCGTTTAGTGCACCTGACCGGAATCAACTGTCGTATATGCATATTAGTTTTATTCGAAAACCCTCCAACATGCATTTGGTTTGCAGCATCCAATTTACAATGGGTTGATTGATCAATAAAACGATACCACGTTTATAGAAGTAAACAAATTTTGCGAATGCATCCCAAACCGAGTCTGGATTGTGATGTTGTACCAGGTAGATTATTGCCACCACCAATCGACGCGGACGAACTCGTCCGAAGTTTTGAGTGCTACGGCAGTGTGGCAAAACCTCTCGTTACCATACAGCTCCATCTCCATTTCGAATGCGTCAACACAATCGAGAACCGGTGCGAAAGCAATTCAATGATTAGGACCACGCGAACACGCTGAATGCTTATACAGTTCTTTCGAAAAAAAGTAACTCCCTTTGTGTGAGTCTACATCTGTACACGTAATTTGAGGTTTTTTGAGCGTTTTTGATCATACGCAAGGCAAGAACCAAGGTTATTCTTTCAACAGTTCTTCTAAATGTGTTTTGTTGCTACTTATGTTTACTTATTTTGAACTTTTTTGTTGTATTTGCTCAGATATTCGCTGCTAGCTTGGAGAAGACGGCCTAGTTTGAACCTTGCTGTCGTTGATGACCGATGTCAAGATGTTAAACCAACGAACAGTTTTATCTTAGTACAAATTTAATAGTTTAACGAAATTTTAAGCATCACTATATGTGATGATTTAAAACACTTTATACCTTACCTATAAAACATACTATTATGGTACACCAATCTATCGGTAACCTTTCAATACACTCTGATATAGAATCAACGCGTTTAGAAATTTAATGTGATACACCTTTTAAACAAACGATAGATGCAATTGTAAGCAGACGGAACCACTCCACATTAGTTTGAATAGTTAGTGGTCCGTTTCGATTGCCT
>KZ067549.1:0-10066 GCA_002091845.1 Anopheles cracens | reverse complement strand
TATTCTGCGTTGTCCGAACTGATCTTCTTTCAGCGCTTGAACACTGTGCGTGACACTGTGAGCACTCAAGTTTGGAGCACTTGCCGAACACGATTCCTCACACTGCAACGACAACAGAAGAAGGAGACGATTAACTCCGGGACACACAGGAACGCACACACAATGAAACGAATTTAGCCGCCACCTCTTCGGTAGCTTTTACTACAATGGCCACCGGTCGTGGTGGTTACCGTCGTCGTCGTCGCAGTCATCGTGGTGTCTGTGGATGCTATTCTGCGTTGTCCGAACTGATCTTCTTTCAGCGCTTGAACACTCTGCGTGACACTGTGAGCACTCAAGTTTGGAGCACTTGCCGAACACGATTCCTCACACTGCAACGACAACAGAAGAAGGGGACGATTAACTCCGGGACACACAGGAACACACACACAATGAAACGAATTGTCCATTTCCACCTTCCGTTCGATTAATCAATAAAATCAATTTATGTCAGGGGCCCGCAGTTGTCATCCCGAAAGTCTGTCCCGACCACGCTCACCCGCAGTAGAGCATGCGGAGTATCGCAATAGTTCGCACGCACATCGACACTTTCACCCGGTCGGAAGTCGATTCCCACACCCCCCCCCTAGTAGTAGGTGACGCTCTCAACTGCACACTAAATCGCCCACACACTTGTTCGCGCAACACGCACACCACTTGGTACACACTCGGTGTCGATTCTGACAGAGGAGAAGGGTTGAATTTGGTGGCCAATTTTTGCAACAATGCAATTTTCACCTCATTATGTATGCCGCGGCCTTTTAGTGAATCAATGCGCGCGATCCGTCCGTATGTCCGCCTTTCGCCTTTCGCAGCGAGTGATTGCTATGTGCGCGGGTGGAAAACTATTCACTGATTGATTTTCTTATTCACTCTTCAGCGTTACACTCGCACTCGCGGGCAAGATTCTTGCCGTCGTCTCCCACCTGCGGTGTGGCTCCAGCTCGAGGTGATCGATGATCCTAATCCGGCGACGTCCAGTGAGGAACTGAGCCGCGTCTGCCGGACCACCGTCACTGATAAAGCGCCGCGCGTGTGCCGCGTGTTCTCCTACTCTCCGGCGTGCTTTTCCAGCGGGAACGAGAACCGCCGTCGAGGACGAGAACGCTGATGTGTCTGCACCAGATCCGCCGGAGGGTTTTGTCACCAGACCCGCAAACGGATCCCGCTGCGCTAGTCTTCGGCTGCTCGCGGTACGATCGCTGACCGAATGACCGACCGTGCGGTGCTCGGATTGCCGGCAAACGGGCGCTGCACGAGAAGCGCGTTACGCTTCTTATCGGCACCGGCGGAAGAAGCGTTGCGGTCCGGAATGGCGGAATGTTTTTTTTGTATTGTCTTCTCTCCTTTTGTTGTCAATATCTTGCACTATCATCGTTTCTATAATCATTTCTACCGTCCCTTTGGCTATGTTGTTAAGAATGCTTCATTTTTTCCGGTCATCATGGGACTTCTGGTACTTGAGTGTGTAGTTATATCGGTCAGAAGCACTCCACCTAACGAGACTCACTTCTCGTATCGCGAAACGCACCTCTGCTCGCTGCGTGTAGTCGCGTGAAGCCAAGCGGCACCAGACAAACCGAAAGGGGCCCGGTTCGTGGACACCGATGAGTGTTGCTAATTTGTGTGTTGATCATACAAGTTGTCACCTGTGACGTATTTTTGCACGAACCGCGCGCATGGGTTTTGGCATGCATGCGTGGTTAGTCTACATGTTTGTTAAAAAGCCTCCCAAATTAGAAACCCCTTGCCGGAGGCGCTTGAAAGCGGTTATCGTCTGCGCGTGATGCTAGCCAAGTCATTAGCTAAGATGATCTGAATGCAAACCGAAAAAGAAGAAAAAGACTTTGGCCTTTGGAAAGTATGCCTTTAGTGAAATGATGGAATAAGGGATCATTGAGATGTTTTTCTACTTATAGCAGTAAACTTTGGTTTGAAATGAAGATATTACAACTGATTTCTACCATAGAGCGAAGTCCATGATAGAAATAATCTTATAGTCCTTTTGAAGATCCAGTTATTAGAAGCACATGATAAAGATAGTGATCAACCCACGCTGACCTATACACTCCAAAGCAAGGTTCAAACAAACTACAGTCTGTTCCCGATATGATGCTTGCACGATTATTCTTAATAAATATGAATTGATGGAATAAAATTTCATGTTAAATGTTAGAAAGCTCTCATACAGCGCATCGCGAGAACAGACTGTATCTATATCAAGTTCTTATGTCGCCGATTGTGTGGGTTTTGTTTGCGTTACAATAACTGATGACATCATCTCAAGTATGTTACAGTTTGATAAAAAAAACACTCTGCTCGAATAGACACCTTTTCCCGCTCCGGTTTATTGCTCTCTGTGCGCACCTGAGCCTCGATAAGCTACATCATGCGTGTGTGTGTGTGTTTATACCCATATGTGATGCTAATTTTCTCGAACGACAGAGTACCTCCTGAGTCCCTGTGTACGATGAAGACGTATGCTCCGATATCTCAATACATCCGGTTAACGACAAACATCAATAACGACACCGTACAGATAGATCCCCTCGCGGGTGGATTCGGCGCGTTCGTGTCCGTCGTTCGCGGTTTCATTGGCGTTGCTTTTTCGCTGACTGCGTCAGCTGTTGCATACACCGCGGGACTCCGTTCACTCGCGGTTACCGTTCCATCCCGGCGGCTCCTCCAATCGCGCCACGGTTTATATTGTTTTCCTTGTGTCTCTTTCTCGCTCGCCATCGCTTTGGTTCGCTTTGGCACGCTCTGGCTACCTATAGCTGCACTACGCGCCGCTCGTGTGCAGCGCGGGATTGATCGACGCTTCTTCCCTTTCGGGGGCGATGGTACCTCGTATGGTCTGGGAAACTATCCCGCAGGTTCGTTTTCTTTCGTCGGCGAACCATTCGTTCCTTTCCCATCGGGTAATTGTTGTGTCCATCGGCACATTAACAACGTCACACGAGCGAGCAGCGGGTCGGCCGGTTCGGTCGGGTGGTCCTTTGGGACGTTTCGGGGTGGAGTGTGATTAAAAATGCAACGGTGCTGCTTGGCGCAACGATTCGGTGGCCGAGCTCCACTGTTTGCTAAGGCGCCACTGGTTTTGACGTGAACCCCCCCAGCCCGTGGAAATGCAAACAGGACAGTTGCTACCCTCCTTCACATTCACCATTGTGGAAGACAATGTTAGTAAAACAATCAGCGACGAGCCCACCGGAAAATTGAATGGGAATGTCCTAAATGAATAAATTAAATCTATTCGTTAGCGGTGGGAACGGTTAAGGTCAAGGATGTGGTGTTATACTCCGACCGCAAGTTAGCGTTTGAATAATTTCGTTTCTATTCCGCACACTCCCCGGAAAACGACCGCAGCACGAATGCAAATTGCACACTTTCACCCTATCGAATGTGCATCGATGTTTTATTCAACAAATCTTAAGAATCTTGACCGCCGCCACCGTAACAGGAAAATCGCAATCGAGAAACATGAGCACGTGCTTAAATGTTTTCAAAACACGAAACACACCCCCAGCGGGAACCGTCACACAGTATTTAACACAGCCTTCAGATGCTTCGCGCGTTGCATACTGGCACGTTTGATGGCGCTTAGTTTCGCTTCCGACCACCGCACGCACAATGGCGCTATGTGTCGCTGTTGAATGCGATGTGTTGTGTGCAAGAAAATCGTTCGGTGTGAAAATTGAACAAGTGAGAAAACGGGTCCTTCGGCATACGGAACTGCTACTGGCTCAAATAAGCTTAGAATTTATAACTGATGAATTATTTTTCATTGCAATAACTAAAAAGACAATGAAAGCCAGAAATGGCAATCAAAGACCTACTTGGGGTTGTTGTGCTAAGGAAGAAGTTTTTCGAAATCTTCCAAACATCAGTTTGAAGAGAACTTTCAGAGCTTTCAATGCTACGTGTTCTTAAGTGTTGAGTGTTGATAGTAGCTGAGGAGCATTTAGCTGGGCAGAATAACGCAATTTCTTTCCAACAATCCGACCAACTTCCTTGGAAACCCAAACCTAACTAGCATATCGTCGTGGACACTAGGAAGAAGATATTTGTTATTCGATTTCATGAGCAAAGTGAAAACAAAAACAGTTTTGCTCATTAAATTCACTCAACCAGCGCTCTGATCGAAATTTCACTTTAAGAGGAAACACACTTGAGAAGAACGGTCGAGTCTTTGTTTGCCGGGATGCTTCGGTCTAATGAATGTGTGCTTGACTTCTCGAAAACAAATTAATTATCAATAGTGTTTGCCACAGCTGCTGTGTGCTTCCGCCAAAGTTCCTCCCGGAAGGAAGTTGACTTTCTTTTATGACAATTTACTCACCATATCATTAGCTCCCGGGCGACCGGTGGTCGGCCAAACATCGCGTCCAAGCGCGTCCCCAATCCGCACGCGGGCGCGATAACTCGATGTCCGCTTTGTTACGTCGCAGAACGTTTTTGGCGGCCAGTGGGAGTTCACCGTGCGTGTCTTCCACCTTTCAATATCGTTGAACCGGGAGTGTCATCGAACAACCAGCAAACCACAGCCGCACGTCGGCATTTTGGGAATGGGCAGTGGAAATCCCTTGCGCCGGGAAATCATCCACTCCCAATTCGCTCTCGCTTCGGTTTGGATTTAAATTTCTAAGCAGCAGACAAAGTTTGGTGGACTAACCTTTCGGGTAGGTTATGTAAGATTCCGGAACTAAATCAGACCGCTATGAACTTGGTCGAGGAATGGTGGGAAGTAATTTGATGAATTTCTCTCCTGAGACACATAAGAACGGGAGCGGATGGGAAGAGACCGAGGAATGTTTTTACGTCTGATTTGCGAATGACACAACTTAATGTGATTGAAATGAAGTAAAACTGTTTACATAATAGAAGCAGAGGGCAACTGGCTGCGATTTGGCATTATTATCTTCTAAGAATTTTACTACCCGTAGTAATCGCAATCCGTGCATCTATTAAATGGGACGAAGTGGATTAGCTGAGGAATCTGCCTGTTTAAACGCACGATAGGAGCGATACAGACATCGATTCTGGATCGTGCTTCTAACTTAAATGGTCTCATGACAGATTCGTCAGTTTAGCCTATGATTTTCATGAGACTACCAACGAACACTCATCGAATGAACTGTTAAAAGATGTTGGAACATTTCGAAGTCCACGGAACATCAGATTTCCCGAAGCAATGCACTTACGTTTGTGATGTTGCATACTTCCCATTTCGCCTCGGACACAACTTTCATTGCGTTTCAAAACTAGTTCCGAAGACTGAAACTGGAATCTCATCGCACATTGCGTGACCAGGCAACGTCGTCTGCGCTGGTCGCTCTTCTCTCCAGTACTGAGTACTGCCAACTTACTTGCTAAATTCCAAATCCAATCTAGCTTTTCGGCTAGCACTGAGCAAAATCAGCCCGGCTTTTAAAGAGCTGTACATCCATATATATCCCATGGTAACCAATCGAGCTGTGTTCCGGCGAACCGGTGGGAGGAAGGTGATCGATTTGGCAGTGTTGACCTTACCCACGGAGAAACTTTCCACCCCAAAACTTCCGTCCCGTAATGAACGAGCTTAGTTTACGAGCCAGAGTTTGTTTTCGTTCATGTTGTTCGATACATTAGTGAGTTTTCGTTGCCGACACTAAAGAGTTGTTCTATACGCCAGCTTGATCTGTGTTCCGGCTCCCGACCTTTCCGGCAGTTGTGCGGTTTTCTCATCTTGCTGTTGTTCCAGCGCTAGTAATTTGTAACGCTGTCTTTCTCGCCTTGGCTATACGAATTCTGTTGCTTATCGCCTTTCGTGTCGTTTACGTGATTAAAGTTTGATCAGATCCTTATCCTTTGTTGCTGACGTTTTTCTTTGTCTTCTCAACCTTCGCGTTGCGGGTTTTTGTTACATCGGAACGCACATATTGAAGAAGCTATCATCCTTATCCTCTCGCGCTGTTAGCCTTTAACACCAAGATAATGTTGAAATGAGTTTATGTTTTTTCTCGTTTCACTAGTTCTAACTGCGTTTGTCTGCTGTCTGGATCCAATCCTTCGTGGAATTTTTCAACAAGACGTGCAGAGGGAACCCACACAGGCAATCATTGAATCTTCAGTTGTGTGTTGCCTTGCATCTGTGTTCATTTCCGTCTCATCCATCATAAAGGTGGCTGTCCTTTTTGCTTCACTTTGGTTATCTTATTCCGATTAAACCACCGGCACCGTTGTTCTATCGAGACGATGTGGGCATTCCGCACAACCACCTCCAAACTCGCTTGGGTTGCATTTCTTCTGCGCGGCTGGGATTTTTCCTTGACTTTCATATGCTGCAGCCATGTGGTGAAAGCAAAAACAAAGAATACATTTGTTTGGATACTCACACAATCTTTACCTTGGAGTATGCTAATCACGGAGCGCAAGAAAAGAAGCATCTATACGCGAAATTTGTTGCCGGCTTTTTCCCCCTGGCGCTGGCGTGATGCTGTGCTGCCATCTCGTTCGTCTCGAATGGTACGGTTGGTTTGTTTGGTGTAGGTTTTTTAAAGGGCGGAATACACAATGGTACTGCAGATAAGAATAGCCTTTTTCATTGCCTGTGCCTCCGCTTGGGAGCACCGTGGTGGTTAAGGTAACGCTTCAAAAATTCAACAGTTCTCGTAATTTGTCCCCACAGGGATGAGCAAGCGGATGTTGGATGCGAATTATTTGCTGTTTCTGTGGCTCCTTCCCGATGTGGATTGGGGTTGTCCTGGGTGATCAAAAGGCCAAGGCAACTGAGACGGAGCGCACCGGTACTACGCCAATGACGTTCAATAAATGATATTGAACCATCGCAGATTCTTTTTTCGCGATTGTCGTACAAGCAAACCTCTTCAAGAGCTATTTAAGAACGATGTACTCAGGATCATCTGTTCAAATCAAGAAGAAGAGCATAGCGAGATTCATTTGAAAAAGAAAAAAAACAGATCGGATCTAAAGATTTAACCTTTAGATTAACCAGCCACTGCTTGTTGCTCCGTATCTACTACTTGCGTTGCTATTCTCCCAACGACGAGCCTTCGTGAGGTAGGACCACTCTCGAGTGGCCACGCTCTTGTAGTTACGTTTAAGAAAAGGAAACCGCTTTCACCACTGCCTTGCTCAGTGGGAGATTCAAGCTAAGGAATTTTCGAAACTTAGTGCCGGTTACTTCTTACTTCTGAACGGAGCGCGGTATTTGGCTGGAGAAAGTTTGAAGCAACGACGAGCACGTTCAGTACAAGCACTCTTCGGCAGTGATAGTGTGTTATCACCGTGTTACTAGATCCGAAGAAGAGAGAAAGTGAGAGCGAGGCTGCCGCGCGGTAAAGTAAACGAGACAAGCACACCGAAACAGCTGGATGCATCCTTGCCGAGCGAACGAAAAGGAGCAGCATCCACTCTCACTCTGTTGCTCCTGCGGAGCTGGGGCCGCTTCCAAACATCGGGTATCCTTCGGGGGTGTTTTTCTCTCGTTCGTTCGTGATAGCGGCACACGAACGGTGTGGACTACCAAAAGCGACGTGTCTGACAAGCGTAAAGCGTTCCAACAAATGTGTAGAGTCTGCAAAAGCTGCTGCTACTGCCGCTAGATAATCGCTGACGGTGGGCAAGCAGCAGTCAGTTGGCAGGCACGCTTTCGCGCGCAAGGATCGCATCGTCGTCCTTTCGGTCTGCTCAAGGAGCACGCTGTGTCGATAAGTCGTGTTATACGCGAGGAATCACAGTGAGCACCACAGAGATACTACACATGGTGGAATCGGAAATTAAGATGCAAAACATGGTGTACAAGTGAACCGAGCGATGTTGGCGTGACATTCGGCTGTAAGACAGCTGGGATCATCTGCAAAGGCGCCCTAAAAGGTTTACCTAACCAGTGAGCTGCTGCAAGTTCAGTGCGTTCGCATCGGAAAGTGCCTCGCATGTGGGTTTAACCGGCTTTTTCCCGTCTTTATGGCCCGAGTGTGAAGTGATCGCTATCAAATTCGTTCGTCTCGTAACTTCCTTTCGTGAAGCACCATCCAGCATCTGAAGGATAAGAGAGAAACGAAGCAAAAAAAACAGGTGAGAGGACGACAGTTCTTGCTGACAACGTGAGAATTAATCAGCAAGCCTGTGCACGGCTAGTAAATCCTCCCTGTGTGGTGCGTCCTGCGAAGCGGAGGAATGCTTGGGTGCGCATAAAATTAGGTTAGGTTTGCGAGTGACAACAAAAAATCGTTCTAGTTTGCTCCACTCGCTCTCAAGTATGTATCAAGGCGACCGGGATTATTGTTTACCTACACGGCAAACGGCAACGGCCATATCAAAGAAATAGATAGATGAAGATGTGTGCTCGCTGGACCGGGACATGCGTCCATCAGAACCAAAGGTATCTCGAGCTTCCTCCGGTTATGAAATTCTTTCAATATTGACTCACAAACATCTCCCTGCGAGGACAGCAAGTGCGCCAAATGCGAAAGTTCTATTGCGTTCTTCTCTCGGCCCACAATTTCTTGGGAAATTGACACGAAAAGTTTGGCCACGAACGCTTTTTTAAGCTTCTCTGACCGACATTCACCCACACGAGAACTCATGTGTCATACTTCATCAAAAACGACATCCCATCTGGCCTGTTCAGATGCCTATTTATTGAACAACTATACCGGATCCAGAGCGAATCCCGACGGAACTTCCATTTCTAGGCCTGGGCGAACCTTCCCGGAAGTGAAATGTCTTCCACCTAGCATCAACATTATCACAGGCGCTTAGTTCCGGCCTGTTTTTCATTCATTTTGCTCTGAGTATACATTCTAGAACTGCAAAATATATTGAGAATAAATACATAAATCAGTGTGTATTGCGTGGAATATTTTATTCCCAGAAGTCCTGTGGGAACACCCATTTAATCTAAAGACTTTATCGGATATCGATAGCGTGTGGGGGCGATACTCACGCGTAGGCTGCCGTTCGCACAGATCAACAATGGGATTTGGTCGAACCGACCCGATACGTTGGATGATGCTCAGTTCAATCGCTGGCTGCATTTATCATCACGCGCTGTTCTCTTCATGTCGGCCGCCTCCAACAGAAGTGACGGTTGTTTGTTGAATACTGCTCGTTAAACGATACTCACGCGTAGGCTGCCGTTCGCACAGATCAACAATGGGATTTGGTCGAACCGACCCGATACGTTGGATGATGCTCAGTTCAATCGCTGGCTGCATTTATCATCACGCGCTGTTCTCTTCATGTCGGCCGCCTCCAACAGAAGTGACGGTTGTTTGTTGAATACTGCTCGTTAAACTTTTCCACGCCGTTAGAAGCCGGCTTGGTTGAGGCTACTCTCCCGGTCCGCTGTCGGTGGTGCTGTTTGAAGTTGTGGTGCAAATTAAATTTTGCTCTGGTTCATCGCAAAACGTGTGTCGTACGCGCAAATTTGTGTCAGCCTTTTGACGGCTTTCGATACTAGTTGGTAGATTGACGGATTGTTGGCTAACAATGCTACGAGGAAGGGTTGGTCGTAAGGCACGTGCCGAGAATTGATGTTTTAAAGGGGTCTTCCTTTGAAGAAATACAACGCCCTGTGTGTTCAGGAATACTTCAAACTGTGCCGTGAGCTATCACATTCCTGTGGTTTGTAGGCGTTCTGCTCTCATGTGAAGATCACATGAATCGGCACAGGGGGAAATCGAAAACGTCTTCGATTATGTCTTGTTTTCAATCTCTCTCGGCTCCATACCCCTCGGCCAGGATTGGGAGTACACCAAATTTCTAAATTATTATTAAAAACGGTTCGATTCATCTTGGGAATTCATCAGAAAAGTACCAAAGATGTAAACAAGGTTTCGAAGCTGTGAAAAATCAAGCAGCGTAGCGAGAATTCCAAAATGAAAATGATCTAATATTCACCGACATTCAAGAAGATTCAAATAACAACCTCATATTCTCACGAACCCCTGTAAGGCCATTAATATCTATCATACCGTGGTGTATAAGCTTAAACTGAGGGCAATCAGCGTATTTTCTAATT
>KZ067548.1:268530-280984 GCA_002091845.1 Anopheles cracens | reverse complement strand
GATCATTGAGACCCAAATGAACAATTTTCATCGTTTGTGGGCGGATTTAAATGTTCAGTAACTGTTTAAAGTTTGAAATAAATTATGAAAGTTCAATAGGCAACAAAGAAGAAGTAGAAGAAAAGGAAGAATAAACTATTAGTTAAACTTCCAGTTGACAAAAGCGAAACAAAGAAGCTGAAACAGTTTAAGCGTCGTCTCCAATCGTGCCTAATGATTTGCATCGAAATGTAGCGCTCCTTCCAGCTCGACGTTCCGGCGGGCGCTCATTTAAATGGCAAAGTAACAGGGCTCCTTAATTTATCTCATGATTCAGCAATTTGTAACTGAACCCCATTCCATTGTAATGGAAGCGATTATGGCCCAGATAATCCGGCAGCTTTCAGTAACTGTGAAATTACTATCGTCGCTTCCGACGCCGAAACGAATCGAATTCAACCTCATCTCAGAGAACGTTCTTCGAAGCGCACGTTCGAAAGCTCCCGGCTTTGTGCATCGTCCCGACGCGGTGGGATGGGGCGGAGGTAAAACACGACTGCTTTGGATCTCTCCGGTGCCTTGCTCCGCAGTGAAGAGAAGGTCAAATGCACCATCCGATTTGCTGCTTGCCATGTTTTAAAGTACGGACAAAGCCTATCCTGCTTAAGCTCTAGCCTCGAATGAAAATCGTTTAATCAGTAGCCGTTGCCTTCGTCGGCCGGGAAGGAACGGAGGGAGGGAAGGTTGTCGCAGGAGGCTGACACGGAGAAGTTGATAAAAACAACCGAAAGCAATTTCCAGCGCAATACCTTAATGGCATCAAAATGGTATTCAATAAACAAAAGTGAACCTCGGAAAAGTCGAAAAGTCAAACAAACAAACAAACGCAATTAACCTGTACTAGCGACCGAAGTCGGCGACCGAACGGGGCAGGCGGAGCAGGTAGACGGTCGGTCGGGTTTTGGGTTAGCCAAACGGCTTCACCACCCACTGTAGACAGCGGCATTGTACTTTCCCACAGGCAAAAGGTGGCAAAAGCCAATTTCTAAGCTAACGCAGAGAAAACAAACTCGGTAGCCTGTCATTTCTCCACCGGGCCGGATGCTGGCTTGAGAAGGTGGGAGTTTTTTTTTGTCCCGCCGGCTCCGTTTCCTTCCCCGTATCCTGCGTTCGATGGGAACTTTTTCTCCGCTGGAGAATGTGCAGCGAGCGAAACGTATTTCGCCCAATTTCGGATACCGACCGCGAGCGAGGGTAGGGTAAAGGTGCAAAAGTTTTGCTGTAATGATTTCGATTAGTGAAAACCGCTTGATCCTGTGTTTCTGTTTTGTTTGTCTCTAATCCAGGCGTGGCGTGCAAAAACCCTGACAGCACAATGAGCCCGCCGTTTGCAATGAGTTATGGGATTAGGGAACAATCGTCGGGCGGGCGTCGGGTGTTTTTGTGTGCCTCCCCCTTACAGCAATGGGGCGTTTTTTCTGGTTCGCTGCACAAATTCTTTCCTTCCAGGCACCCAAGACCACCAGGCGATGTGAGGCCGGGCCACAGCCAACCCGACTCGGCCCATTTTAAAACACCTTTCGGAGGCACCGATTTTTAATAAACGATGTATAATTAATCATTCCGCTCGAGCCGCGCGGCCGGTGTGTGGGCTAAAAATTGTCGAGCCATCCGCGAATCTGTCGTCGGCAATGCGTGCCCTCGGTCGCTGCGGATCCCGGAGCCGACACCGGGATAGGGCTATTAATTTTAACGTATTATCTTATTAAATTTGGAATTAAAAGGAACCTGCCGGCGCTAGGCAGGGCACTAGTGTGCCGGTGCAGGCGGCACCAGCTGTGCGGGCGCGTCCGGGGCAAATCGTTTCGTGTCGCAAGCGGACACAAGCGGTGGCTCTTCGGGCAACATACTTGGGTAAAAGTTATGAATTGCTCTTTTGACTTTTGCGCCCGGGAGGAGAAGCACGTCGCTGCCTTCGGAAAGCCTCCGGTTGCGGGGCCATCTTTTAGCGTGGTGGGTGGGCACCTTGCTCGTGAGAACAATTTCGTAATCGAAGTGGGTACCGGCGACAGTAGGAACTACTGCTGCTCGGTTAGGTGCCGCTCCATCCACGTGGATGGGGGACAATCCACGAGGATGAAACTTTTGTTTTAACCCTCAAGGGGTGTGGGCTTTGGAGTGCATGTTAGAAAATACGATAGAAAATTATAGAATCTTCAGAATAGTTTTTTTTAATATTTTATGTAATAAGATTACATTTTCCATAGAAAGTGTAAACATTACACTGTTGTTTTTGGCAAACATTTTCAATAACCGTTTCTTGTTTAAGACATAATACTCAATAAAAACCAAAAGCGTGTATGCAACTACAAAACATTATATGTAATCGATCTAAAGGTTCGAGATCAGCAAATGTGGAGAGGTCGCTCATTCCACCAGACTCGAATGTTGTTTTTTCTCTTCGTAAGAATGGTGCGGTGGTGACTCAATGATAATAACATTTCTTTATTTGTATATACATGACAACAAAAATGCATGCACCATACATAATTTGCCCATGGAATTGAATGATCAAAAATGAGCTCGAAAAGAATGTGTACAATTTGTTATAAGAAAAGTTACAGGGAGGACGCTAAAGAAAGCGTTGAAGTGTACGAGGTGTAGCCTAGAATTTATTTCGTATTTTTGTTAAATTTAGGTATAAAATGCAGTCTTAAATTAGGTTCAGAACCGTGGCCAGATTTCTTGTAGCGCATACCCTGACTGACAGTGGCATGATCGGCAGTACTGAACAATACTGAAGGAACATTTGGGGATCTTCTGAATAACTGTTGTGAACAGTTTCCAGCCGGGTTAGCTCTATGTATGTAATTACCTTTAACTTTCTGGGTTCCCAAACCAATGCTTTGATTGTTTGTCTCTGTACTGTCTAAAGCCGTTTTCAGACGTACCCCGAATTTTACGCTGCGATTGGCGTTATGGTTTTATGGTTTAAGCGATGGATTTTGATAAGTTTCCTTTGTTTAGCCTATAATGAATCTTTCCTGACTAGCTGCAATGGCAGCTAAACCATACTAGTAAACTCAATGTCTGAATGAGCTAACCATCAAGAGGGTGAATTAGTTATGGCGTTGCTACTAGTTGGCCTCTTGTCAATTAGTCGGGTTCGATTGATAATTGGAGTCGGGCGCGATAACGCAACAAAAAACTTCCCTTCGACTTCGCCACCCTAGCGAGGAGTAGAGCGTCCATGTAATTTATAAGATATGTCACTGTCCAAGCGTGGCATATGCTCGTACAAAGTCGTCAAAGAGAGTGTACAATAATGTTGGGTGCTTGATAGGTTCAGAAATATTGAGCAGTGTTTCGGATTTTGTCAATGCATTCTAAGTTCAGCCTGCATGGGTTAAAGGAATGTCTCTATTTTAAATTGTCATAGTTTCAGTTATAACTATGCCATATATAGCTATTATAAGACAACTGTGGTCAAGCAAACCGAGTTCCAATACTCGGCATATAATGTCTTGCTCACTAAAGGGCTAAGAAGGTGAACTTTACCACGTGGTCATAGCGCAGCCCGGGAGTTCGGGTTGTGCTCTGAAATAATCTTACATCTTCCCGAGGGGTAGCATCAGCCGCCGCAGGAGCAGGAGCAGGAAATTTGTATCACAGATGTTACTTATTTCAGTGCTGTGCTGTCCCGATTGTCAGAGCAATTTTCCACTGACGGCACGCACGCAGTTCGAGGTGGCCCGGTCGTTTGGACGTGTAAATGAACCGGTGGCCCGAGGGCAACCGGCTGCCCCCGAGTGGCCGAGAGAGGCCAGGAGAACTGAAGAGCCCCCACGAAGTCCCACCGACTGTGATAGGTAAAATTTTAATTAAACCATAGTTTGTAGCCATTTGATGGAATAATTATTCCACCTTTCTGCGTTTGGATTGCATCCGCCAGTCCATCTCCGACTGTTCCCGACTCACTTTCGGAGCTGTTACTTTGATGGACTTCACTCACCCGACAATCTGGTACCATCCGGACACATACCCGCTGCGCGTCGGGCCAAACGACCGGGCGATTTGTTTGCGTTGACCGAATTCATCCCCCGGTCCGGGTGCGGTGACTTCTGGCAAGTGTCCCACTCCGGGGCCGGACAGCCGGCATCGAGAAAGGCCGAGGGGGTGGAAAATCAATAAAACATCAGCAATGCAAACTCATGCACAACGGACACTGAGAGGGATCCGCGGGGAGAGGGCGAAGGGGAGGGGGCACACGTGCGACTGATCGAATTCCTAGGAAGCAGTGTGCGAGCGACAGGCACGGTGAGGCTGCCGAATTCGGAACATATTTTTGCAGGCTAAAGCTGTTTTTTCTTCTTCACTGCCTCGTGTGCGCTATCATTCCTTGACGGAAACGACAATTGCGACGGGCAAACGGGATTCCGGGATGGGGGGACGGTGCGGGTATGGTGCAGTGCAGTTGCGTTCCCCCCACCCCCTGTGTTGCTTCCGGGATCGCTTGTCGAAGCGACTTAATAGCCCTCGCCGGGGTTGGATTTCTGGTTGATGGTGTGGGTCGAATATAAAGCAGGGCCAGCAGCACTGATGGAGCGCTGCACGGTGCCGGATGGTCAAAATCAGTCGTTAATCTCTTAGAAAGGCAGCTTAGGAAGGCGATCAAGTAAAAGTGCTTGATCACTCAGATGATTTCAGTCAGCGGGCGTTCGCGATGTTGGTATTGTAAAGTTAGGTAAATTATAATTTCCGAGAGGGGAAAAGATAAGCAATTCCATAATTGCTTTACTGTTCATCCCATTCGTCAGTGCGTCGGCAAAGTCTGTTACATAACTATAGGAACTTTTGATTTTGTTTTGAGAATAAAACGAAAACATGAAGAGAAGAATGAAAGTAATGTTCCACTAAGTAAATGCAGCAAGTCATTGTATTAGTTTAGCTTGTTTTTACAAGCTGATCGCGCAAGTATTAACGTAGTACCACAAACGTTGTTCGATTAACAATTCACAAGATTTATTTTGCTCCTTGAGCTTACAAAAAGATGCGTCCGTCTGCCACGATGGCCGTTACAGAAGAGAGCATCTGAAACATGATGGTCCCCGCACGTCAGGCATTCACACTAACACTAACGCAAAACACAAACATGACCGGTGAAAATTTCATGGGTTACACTGATCGATTTAGCTGGTCGATGACGAATTAAATGCTCAAGTATAAACACAAGCATTCCTAATATTTTACATGTCGATGTAAATGTTACAGTTACATCATCTACCATTCATACTCTTTTTCTAGACACAGAAGAAAATAAAAGCAAAGACCTTTGAAATTAGTTACAAAATATAGACAGTTTTAAACATGCTTGAATCGTAGACATTTCTTTTACGGTTTTTTTATCATCTTAAGACCCTTTTATATGATCGATAAGCAGAATATCATGTATTTTGAATTTTAGTATATTTTTATCACATACTACTTCGTTTCAGGTGATCGGATAGTTGTGTTATGGACTATTGTATCGTATAAGTAAGGTATATTAAAATGTTACAGCCGATTACTTCCGACTCCTGCGCGTACTATGTTTATTTCTTTAACCGGAATTTGCAGCTTTATTCGATGTTTCGAACATATTGCAAGATACGGCTCTCATAAGAGAAGAAACAGCGATAGAGGAACGTGACAACAACATGAACCTGATAATGGGTTTTAAACCATAACGACATGCGAAGAAGACTTAGACGAAGAAAACATAAAAAAAATATTTTAAGAATTTTTCGAGAATGGAAGTTCCACTAATCTGTTTTGTACATAACATTAATACACATGAAATATGCATAATACGTAACTAAAATAAAAGTACGCTACAAATCATGATTTTTCACTTACGAAACAAGCGAACTCCGGCACGACGCAAGAAAAACAGACGGTTCTTGTGGAACGCTTTGCATGAAAAATAGTAATCTTCTCCGCACATAGAATGAAACATGCATTATGAACGAAACTATTGCTGTGAGCTGAAACACAAACACCGGCGCACTTCCTGGCGCAAGTCGCCGTTGGCGTTGTGGTGTTTGGCCGAAAAAGTGCGATAGGATCATTATGATTCCGTGCCCCGTCTCGCTGCCCGTCTCGCGCGCGCTCACCGTCCGCGCGGCCCGGAATGGCAAAAGTTGGTCCACCGTTTGCGACCGTGCGCCCCGCCTCGAGAGTGACTTTGTATGTTACGTGTATGATAGCATGAAGCAATATTAATGTTACAAGTTCATGAAGGTTTCACACGCCCGGCATCATTCCGTTCGATCGCTCCACGCCCTGGACACTTACGGCCAAAATGGACAATAATTTTCTCGCTCCCGATGTCGCCCTCGCCCCGTGGCCGTACCGTCCCCTGTTCGGTTGGTTGTATTTTTCCGGCACCGCATTTTCCTGCGCTCGTTCCATCGACAAATACCATCCGCTTCACCTTCGCCAGGCACAATGTTCGCCGCACGAACCGGGCTCGTCGGGGAGGGAGCAAAGTTTTATCTTGGCAAAACAGTGCACGTTACGGTGTGTCGTTGAAACTTTGCGCCCGTCGAACAAGACGCTCCCCGAACCGGGAAGTTTGGGTGTAGTTAGCCCGGGTGCTGCTGACTTGGGCGGCGACTTTGGCCAGCGCCAGCGTGAGTTTGATTGTGCGACGTGCGGGCTGCGATTCCGTGCGCACCGTGCCCGTGCTAATTTAACTTATGGCGTACACTTAGTAGTAACGCTCGTTCCCGCACACTTACGATAATAAACAAGTGCCCGCGCGGTGTCACAGTGCGCTCACCTGAGCGGTAATTCACACTTTCTTGTAATTTGTTTGCAGCCCGATACGCACACCCGTGCCAGCGATCGCATTTAATTTGCGGCTCGCGCCGCTCGTGGGCGGCTCCGCAACTGGGCGTGCGGTTGTTGCGGCGCTGGCCTGATGCTGTTCCGCTGGTAAATTAAATTATGAAGATGAGAAATGATACCCAACCTGTGGAAAGTGATTGAATAACACGCGCGAAATTAAATCAATCAAATGTGGTTGAACTTTTGCCGTCGCCGTTGGCGCAAGCTGCAGGGATATGGTGCGGCTGTGTTGCGTGTGACTCTCTCCTTTTGTGCTTTCACAGTGGCGAGTTGATATATGATCATATGAAGCTATTCGTTCGTTCGATGCGAAAATCCTACAAGCGTGTAAAATTATATCTTAATGTACGTGACACATAAAATACGATTCAACTTTTACGAAAGTGGTTTTTGTAGTTTTGCTCTTGATTAAATTAAATCTTTTACATTCGATGATAATATGTTCCTTTGAACTATCCACTGCCCCCATTCACATATCATTTACTTTGATTAGGAGTTTTTTTTTCATAATTTCAGATTTTATTTATTTATCAAAGTAGCAAGAAGAACTTCTTTTCAAATAAACTGAATTTAAACTGAGCGTCAATTTACATAAAGAATCACTTGATAGAAGAATGAGTATAACGTCATTCCAGCGGTTAACAGAGCTGAAAATTTGCACATGCCAAAACAACTTTACCGCCAACGTACAATCCAAGAGAATATTTTTAAGTACAATGAGGAATAATAGTATGAGTTAAACAATCTTTTTTTTATTCGAGAGGGGATATACGGCACATAGGTGATTGGTAGATAGTGATGAACAAAAAAACTAGTGTGATGTAATGAAATTCACCAGTCTTGACTTTGTTTTTGTTTCCCCGAAGCACGTTGAAAGGTTTTTATTCGCATTACAATCATGTTGAAACTAGCTAGATGTGATAAAAATATTTTACCCTAATTCTCTCATTACTACGTGCTTTCAATAAAAAAGCAAAACTTACGAAGGACCGTACGAAGAACAAGATTTTTTTAACCCCAAATTGTTAGAAAAATACGTTATTTTTTCTGGAAAAGCTTTAGAACATCATACATTTTTTTCTCAGGTGCTTATATTATAAACAGATCGAATATAAAATGACAATAGTTATCAATCAATTGCTTCTAGCTGTCAATTTTATTAAGCAGCATAACCACTTATACACCACATATAAGTGGTTCACCTATCATTAAAATGCAACATTTTACCACTAAATCAAATCAAGCAGTGTAGCGTACCGTATTAAAATGAATATAAGTAATATATATGATGGAATAGATAGAGGATGGAAAGGCACATACCATACACTACGTGTAGAGGCCATACTTCGTGGGTTCCAGTGGGTCATGTGTTCATACCTTACGGCTTAAAACTTTTAACTTAAGACCAAACTAAACATGTGAGACCTTCCAAGAATGTAATGTAAAACAAGTGGATAAAAGAGACGCCATCTTCAATCTGATGGCAACTGGAAAGATATGAAAGCTAACCCTTGGACATGTCTGTAACTGGGACACCGCATCATAGCCATAGTGATAAAATCAATTATAAAAAATAGATACAAGAATAAAGCTTGTGCTTCTACTGTACAGGTTTTGTAACATTGACAATACAGCTTCAGGTAAAGACAGATAAAGCTGTGATGTACTTACCACTAACCACTTCCTATGAAGGTTATTTTTAAAGCCTATCCCGATCATTCCACTGAAATTAGCCATTGCTCCTGGGAAGCTTCCCCACTCACGAACAAACCAACCGATAAATTAACCAACTGATCGAATGCGTTATATTCAGCCAGCAAAAATTAAACGAAAAAACAAAAACTCCAGTCCATATGAAGCTTGCTCGCATGGATGCTGGTCGTCATATTTTATCGGTGGAAAAACAACACCACACATCGACAGAGCTCTGTATGATTGGTTTGGAACGTTCGGAAAAAATGGGGACCCGGGAAAAGCTGCAAGCTGATGGAAATAATGCACGAAACAAAACAGCAGGAAGGGGTTGTGGTGGTACTCCCACTTCCTCCCTCCACCCACCGTAGTGCAATCTGTGCACAGTTTCGCAATCCGTCGCGCGTATTTTGGGGCGCGTGGTAAAATATTGTCAAAAATGATTGCACACAATTTCGGGCTTCAAAATGTTTTCATTCGGATGAGCAGAATGCAGATAAATTCTCGCTCCCAGAAGTATTCGAGCAGATCGATCAGCGCCGGGCTACGTGTGATGCGGTTCGGTTGTACCGGGTGCACTTTTGAACTCGCGCCCGTGTTTGCAGTGCTACGTTGGAAATCTCGCGTGGAAATGGCGGTGTTCGGGTGGTTTTCCACGCGTGCATGGACCGTGTTGCCCATATGGCGCTGGTTTTTATCTTGCCGGTTGCAAAAATAGTTTTATCGAAATAACTCGTAACTCGGTGCGTCGACTGTTTGGGGCCGTGTGATTCTTTTATCCTGGAAATGGTTGGCAAAAGGCATCCGTCCTGCCGGCGGTATCCCTCGCCGGCCGATGGTGGGTTGGGATTGGTGGGGGTTAAAATCGTTTCCCATCCCCCCATCGTGCCGAGGCCCCATCCAGACGGCACGCTGGTCTCGCTGTCGTTGACGATTCGCCGTGTTGACGTTTCGCGGATTGGCTTCCCGCCTACGGTGGTCGATTGGTCGAAACGGCATTTCTACGGTTGCACATCGGCACGGGATCGCGTGTGCACGCATGTGCTTTTTTGCCGGTGTGTCTGTGTGTGTGTGTTTTCACGTTCCTGTTTGCCAACAACAAGCAGGGGATTTCCGTTGCGCCGCGCGCTGCAATAGACACTGACACAAGCAGGAAGCAGGAAGTCGGCCCGTTCCGAAGGGAGCCGGCTCTAGTAGCTGCTACCGCGGTACAAAACCGTGCCACAGCCACAGACAACCCGACATAGCAGCAAACAAACATACAACCCACAATACAGTGTGGCGCGGTTTGAAGAAGGAATGGGCACTATTATCCTCCCTCTCTCATACCGGGAGAAGCGGGAAAGAAAAAGGGAATTAGGACCACACAACATGATGGGTTATTGATTGTTATTACTTCAATCCAGTAGTCCCGGCCCAATCCAACGGCAAACAAAGAGTTGATTTTTTGTTAGCAGATTTTACGCTATTTGTGCTGTACACTTGGCTGAGGCTTGTTTTTGCTCTTCGCTATTAGAAAGGCAAACGGTGTCGAGGGGGCGCGTAGGTTCGCGTTCTGGTGTGACGTAGAAGCGGCAGGGAAATCGTGGAAGCGGATTAGGTTTGCACCGCGCATTAGAATAATTGTGCGGGATAATGGAGGAGAATTAATATTGAATAGCGCGGTTAGGATGAAGCCGCAGGAGGCGAGCACGCGTTTTTGTACCAATCATGAGACTATGTGTAATGAGAGCTGTACGATTTCTTACCCTTTTTGCTGGTGCTTCAGTAACATGAGTATTATTGGTTTGAATTATGTTTGCGCTGTTATTGAAATAGTCGTTGCTACAGAATGGCTAATCGTACAATCGTTGCAATACTTTCGGTCGTTGAAGAAAAAACCATAGAAACGTATTGAACCACGCTTTTCATTATTTTCTCTAGGATATTTTTTATGTTTTTTAATACAATGTAAATATTTTTAAATACTAGTTCCCGTTGTCTATTTATTTAGTTCTTTGTGCATGTTGGTTTATTAAGCTAGTCCGTCAACACTAGCTTTACATTTTCGTTTTTATCAGCAAGAACGAAGCGCTGAGCTAGACGTGAGTCGGCAAGGAGCAAGAATGTCGCACTGAGCTAGCACATGCGGTGGCTAGTGATGGCGGCGTCGATCAGGAACGAATCGGTACGGAGCAAGAACGAATCAGCATGGATCAGGAACGAAGCGCTGAGCTAACACGTGAGGCGGCAACGGATGCCGACAAGGAATGAGAACGTCGCACTGAGCTAGCACAGTCGTGCGGGTGCGTAGCTGGTGTGGGTGTGGGAAACCTACTTCCTCTTCGGCTCTTAGTAAATATTGTTTGCTAGCTTATCTAGCTCGTCCCGCAGCTCTATCCACGTAGGAATACGTTGTGCATCGGATCGCCGGGTGATCCGTTTCGACGTGTCTGTATCCAACTTAGACGGCACGCTGGTCTCGCTGTCGTTGACGATTCGCCGTGTTGACGTTTCGCGGATTGGCTTCCCGCCTACGGTGGTCGATTGGTCGAAACGGCATTTCTACGGTTGCACATCGGCACGGGATCGCGTGTGCACGCATGTGCTTTTTTGCCGGTGTGTCTGTGTGTGTGTGTTTTCACGTTCCTGTTTGCCAACAACAAGCAGGGGATTTCCGTTGCGCCGCGCGCTGCAATAGACACTGACACAAGCAGGAAGCAGGAAGTCGGCCCGTTCCGAAGGGAGCCGGCTCTAGTAGCTGCTACCGCGGTACAAAACCGTGCCACAGCCACAGACAACCCGACATAGCAGCAAACAAACATACAACCCACAATACAGTGTGGCGCGGTTTGAAGAAGGAATGGGCACTATTATCCTCCCTCTCTCATACCGGGAGAAGCGGGAAAGAAAAAAGGAATTAGGACCACACAACATGATGGGTTATTGATTGTTATTACTTCAATCCAGTAGTCCCGGCCCAATCCAACGGCAAACAAAGAGTTGATTTTTTGTTAGCAGATTTTACGCTATTTGTGCTGTACACTTGGCTGAGGCTTGTTTTTGCTCTTCGCTATTAGAAAGGCAAACGGTGTCGAGGGGGCGCGTAGGTTCGCGTTCTGGTGTGACGTAGAAGCGGCAGGGAAATCGTGGAAGCGGATTAGGTTTGCACCGCGCATTAGAATAATTGTGCGGGATAATGGAGGAGAATTAATATTGAATAGCGCGGTTAGGATGAAGCCGCAGGAGGCGAGCACGCGTTTTTGTACCAATCATGAGACTATGTGTAATGAGAGCTGTACGATTTCTTACCCTTTTTGCTGGTGCTTCAGTAACATGAGTATTATTGGTTTGAATTATGTTTGCGCTGTTTTTGAAATAGTCGTTGCTACAGAATGGCTAATCGTACAATCGTTGCAATACTTTCGGTCGTTGAAGAAAAAACCATAGAAACGTATTGAACCACGCTTTTCATTATTTTCTCTAGGATATTTTTTATGTTTTTTAATACAATGTAAATATTTTTAAATACTAGTTCCCGTTGTCTATTTATTTAGTTCTTTGTGCATGTTGGTTTATTAAGCTAGTCCGTCAACACTAGCTTTACATTTTCGTTTTTATCAGCAAGAACGAAGCGCTGAGCTAGACGTGAGTCGGCAAGGAGCAAGAATGTCGCACTGAGCTAGCACATGCGGTAGCTATTGATGGCGGCGTCGATCAGGAACGAATCGCTACGGAGCAAGAACGAATCAGCATGGATCAGGAACGAAGCGCTGAGCTAACACGTGAGGCGGCAACGGATGCCGACAAGGAGTGAGAACGTCGCACTGAGCTAGCACAGTCGTGCGGGTGCGTAGCTGGTGTGGGTGTGGGAAACCTACTTTCTCTTCGGCTCTTAGTAAATATTGTTTGCTAG